>VNWY01000509.1:0-40312 GCA_009869845.1 Pseudachorutes palmiensis | reverse complement strand
AATTGAACGAAGGGACCTTTTGGACAACTACCACACCCTGTGACCTGACACGGGGCGACCTTGGCCAGAGAATTTTTACTGTAACTAAGGACAACGGCTTGTTGGATTCGTAGTCCTTAAGGTCTTTGTAAAATGCATTCAGAAAACTAGTTGACAGATGCCCACCACAGCTGTTGGTATCAGTGGATCAAAAGGGAACTTTTTGTACAACCAAATAAAATTAAACTGCAGCTTTGGGCATTCACAAATTACATTTTCTTACCATTCGTCTTCAAATCCATTTATTCATAAAATGATGCATTTATATCCATAAAATTGCAAATAATTTGGGACTTAGTTACTTTACTTGTTTAAGTTATTCGATGAAGACAAAGTTGAATTTGTAGTAAGCAGTAATTCAATTTAGTATCTATAACGTTAAGCCAGCATAACTCAGTAAATTACCCATTTTGAGGCTTTTCGAAAATTTCAACTAAAGGAAACTTTCATTATAATTTTAAAATCCCAAGACTGAATAAAAAAAGCTTTTTTATTTATTCATAAATCAAAAAACATGGGTGTAATTTTATCTCTTATTCTTGCTGTTCTGTTTGTAAATAGTTGAAAGGGTTAAGCAAGCGTTCATATATTTATTTTAGAATAACTTCACTGTAATGTGTTATGTAATTTAAACCCTGGTTTAAATCCAGCTGTTCAATTAGGGTTGGAAAAGATGCTTTATTTGACACTATTAAATTAGCAGTAAAACATAAAGATTTAGTAGACATAAAGTGTCACAGTTAAGTTAGACTTCTGTTTAGAAAAGTGGACATTTTTTAGTTATAATTTTCAATTTGATTTTTTTCTAATTTTGTGTTAAATAAGTAAGCATATTTGGGCATCCAGGTGGTGTTTGTGGGTGGCTTTTTCTCCATCTTTTTTCCCTTGCAATTTGAACTCAAATTATTTTTCTCTTCAGTTCATTTCTATCAGCTGCGAGGAGTGGGGCTGAATTACGTTAATTGAGGCAATACCTCGTCCCACTTCGCTCTGTACCTCTCTGTACCCTGTGGATCAAGTGCATTACAATTTACAACTAGTTATCTGTCGTTAATCAACTAACCACTCTACCATCAGATTCAGAATTACTTCCGGGGATATAACAAAAGGAATGCCCGAATGAGGGAACACAACAAAAACACCATGGCGAAAAGGGCATGGAAGCTACGTAAGTCAATCATTAATTATATCAAAATGAGAATTAGAACATAAATGTACCCTCCAGGACAGCTACTTTAGAACAAAGCTCTGCCCCAAGTTCTCACTATGCTGCGATCAAGCGCTGTTCATAACATTGTGAAATTAAATACCATTTTTTGACAGTTTGTCTCTGTGTCGTAACCCAAGCCACTAATAAGAGTGAACGGAATAACCTTTTCTGACCCAGTATAACATCAATCAGGTCATTGGCATTTAATTTTGGGTTGTTTTTCTATTCCCTTTGTCTTATTATGTTCATCATCAGAGAGAGCACATCGTGTCGTCCGTTGTTGTTGAAATTGAATTTGTTCTGGTTCTTTTTGTTTCAATGCAACGCCTTTATTTTTTCGTTCTTTCAATGTCAAAGGCCGCCCACAACGTGAGATAAAATGTAATTTTTTTTATTTCATTGTTGTGTGGTTGATTTTAAATTATTCCCTTCCTTTCTTGTTCACTTCCAAAATTTCCACATCCGCTGCGCCAGGAGGAGATGAGGATGCAGGCGTAATGCACTGTGGAACACCGATTAAGTTTTAGAGCAAAGAACTCTGCTCTCTTTCTTCAAAGTAAGTTGCTTCATCATGCGTTTCAAGCCTTAACTCTTCATAAGTCTACAACTTTTCTTCTAATCATTCGTCCATTTTACAATGAAGAGTCGGATTTTAATCAACAAAACGTGTGGCGTTTCCTCTCTTTGGCAAATCACTTTTGAGCAAACCTTGCTTGGATCTTTGGCAAACCTCCTTGCTCAAGTCCTCATTACCACCGCTATCTCATCCGGAAGTGGCAAAAACATTTTTCATCTTGGGTTTAATAAAACGCATTTATTTTAGCATTTTAGCATCTCCCTTTCTTCGTAATAAGAATCACGTCATTGTGATTGTTGTTGAATATTCAGCCATTGTTCAATCTCCCACTTGACAATTTATGGGCACATATGAATCACGTAATCCTACCGCCTTGCGCCTGCAGGAATTCAGCAATTTCGGGTTTACCGTCTTCCGATTATGGCCATGGCCCAAACAAGTTTGGGAAAAATCAGTGACTGATCGTGAGAAGAATGTTTTAGCGTTAAAGTAATTAGTAGCAGGCACGGAGGCGTTTGTACACTGACTTGTACACACGGCTTAATTTTGAATCATCGATGACAAGGGATGGGTTGAATTCTGTCAACGATTGCGTTAAGCATAAATCCTTCATGCTCACGAGCGCTTTTGCTGATAATGACTTTGTTGTTTTTCAAAGCAATTAGGATCCAAAGCTAAAACCCGCTTTCCGTGTTAATGACTTTGTTAATTACAGCCGCTTTAAGTTTTTTTTCAAGTAAATGTTACCAAAAGTTAAAGACGGGAAGGTGTTAAATGCTCGTGCGGTTAGAGAAATTGTGACAATCAACTTTTTAGAAATGATCAATTCATTAAGACATTTAAACATTGTGTCGTTTCTAATTTTCAACTTTCCACTACACATAAACCCAAGTAGCTTCTGTTGAAAGATTATTTTTTGTAATACGCCACACAAGACACAAGTCCAAATATGGTCTCTACAACCAAGTATTATTAATGTTTGTTTTTCCGTTTTGGTTGATGTTATTACAAGGATTTCTGAAGTGAATCGGAATTTGACTCTAAAGGAGCCTCACACGTTCAGTTCCCTGGGCTTTTCGTTTTTTCCTATCATCGCCTGCCCAGGCATATTTTCATCTCTGCGCCTTCCAAGGTGAAAACGGCGTGCAAATGATTATTCGTCGTAAAAAGGCCGTCTCACTTAGCAAGTTTATTAATTGTCACGTAATTTGCAGTAAAGGAGGAGGATGATGAATAAGGAAAATTCTCATCTTTTTACTCACTTCTTTGTCAGTCCAAACGTTTTTTGTTTTTCTTAATAAGGGCTTAACCTTTTCTGCGTCACGAGAAGAACCATGGTCACGGTCATGAGTCTAGAGGTTTCAAGGTTTGCTCGTGTCACCGAAAACCCGACGGTGTGACAATGGCTGTCAGCTTCTTATTTGATACTCTTGAATTTGTGACAGGGGATTTGCAAACTCGTGGCAAAAGTGGACTGGTTTCACCTGTTTTGGTTTTCCTTGTAGCATCAATTTGTTTTCAATATGGAACCGGTGTGACTCAATTTTTGCAAAGGAGGCTGGAGGTTGTATAATTTCCTTGGTCCATTTCCTACTTAATTTATGGCACCGCATATTTAATGAAGAGGATTTGGAAGCATCTCCCTTGAATTAATTAGTGAAACTGATTCACTCTTCACGGTTAAGAGGTAGCTGATGAATAAATAGGAAATTTCACAATATCCTCATTTATTCAATCCCCCATTCAATGAGAGCCAATCGAGCACAATTGACGCATTGTGTGGAGTAAATGCAGTGCTAAATCAAAATTTGCAAGGCGTCATTAGCGTCGTCTAAATCGGCATTTTACGCACAATGAACTTCAACCAGAGACACATTTTTCAATGACGTTTTTCCTGACAAAGGACGACAATAAAAAGTCTCGCCTTCATGTGTGACAATTTTTGTTTAACTTGAGTCATAATTGTTGAAGTTTACTCAAGGTGGTTTTTACGTCGTTTGACCAAGTTTTTCAAATATGGAGAAGATTAGGAATTTAGGATTATGGTCATGCGTCCTTGAGAACTTGTCAATGTTGTGTGATTCTGTTGAGGATGGCTCATTCATCTTGTGATGAATAGGACTTAATTTATTCTTAAAAGAAACTAGGATCTGGGTGAAATTGAATCCGTGATGGATGATTTGTGTATTGATTTGCAATATTATTGGCAAGGCGTGGAGCGTGACATGACTTCCGTGTGGGCGAACGAACGTTAGCAGCAGCGTTTTCTAATTTAATCCAATCCGGCTTTTACTTTTTGCCATCCCGTCATTGTTGTCCCAATTCGCTATAAATTGCTCATATCCAAGTGCTTCAACTTGGACGCATTGTTTCTGCGAATTTGACTGCTTTTTAATTACCCATTTCCCAATTTTCAGATAAGATGAGCTCCATTGGCTAAAAAAAATTGGAACTGTGTCGCATCACAATGCAAACAAAGGCTGTAGATTAGGGTTTTTAGATAAGAAAAAAACAGTCGAAGGTGTTGCTTCGAAAAACTCGAATTTGGAGACATCTTAATTAAACTGCGCAGAAGCAGGGGCTTGTTTGCTTTTGAAAGTAGAGATGGATGGTGTCTGCAATGGATTTTGTCTTTATTTTAATTATCGCAATGGTGAAAATTATGGTGGTAAATCCTCTCTGTATGTCAAACGAGTTTACTCAAGCCACTGATTTGTCTAACGGTACAACTAATGCGATTTATTTTTTTATTTTCAGAGGAGTTCCCTGCTCATTCTGCCAACGTGAATTCAGTGTCATTGGGCCAGAAATCGGGTCGTGTTTTAGTAACCGGTGGCGGTGACAAGAAAGTCAACTTGTGGGCAGTTGGGAAACCAAATTGTATTCTCGTAAGTCTTCCGTAATAAACACAAATAACAAAAAAAAATTTGAGGTTGGTTTTTGATTAATTCAGAGAAAGACGTTATTCGATTGACATGTGTCACTCTGTTGTCGTGTTTGGGGTCCAATCGATTCTATTTGAATTGAATTGAGTCAGTAAAATTCCAGCAGAAGAAGGAGGTCATTGATCTCTTTTCTTTTGTTATTTTCTCATACCTTTAAGAGTCAACAAAAGGAAAGTTCATGGACTCCAGAAACGATTTCCTCTTTTGAAACGCCATAAGAATTATTACTTACTTCCGTTATACCTTAGTGGTTTTCTCGCAGACGATTTTTATTCACTTTAATGACGTTAGTCGTGACTCTAACCTTGAGAATTAACAAGCATAACCGTCCTGATTTTTTGCGACTGTTAGCGAAATTTCCTTGTAAAGGATCAGCAGGTCTACTACTTTCATTTGGGATTCAGGAATCCAATAAAGTGTAATGAGCTTTGGGCTTAATGATGTTCAAGACATGGGTTCGGAAATGCTTTTTCTATTGAGGAAATTAAAAAGACAACAAATGACATGCAAAGGATAGGAGCTGTTGAGCTTCTTTCTTTATGTAGCATTTGGGAATAACTCAAGAACACGACATCATGAGGTGAAAGAACCTTTGCCTCTATAAAACGTCGTGTTTCGTCTACCTTAATCAGATTGATTTGAAAATAGCGTGTGAAAGTGAGCTTTTAAAGACTCTGTTTCGGTATTCATTTTAGTCCAAAGTTTGACCGGATTTCCATTCTTCATGAGACGGGGTCAGGGTTTTCCAAATACTTTTTGGTTCCAAAAGCGACCTGACAAAGTGACAAAACTAATTGACCAAGACCCCTAAACCCAATTTTCAAATGAGCTCTGAAGAGTTAAAAGTGAAAGGATTTCACCTTTTAAAACTTTCATTTCATGCTCGAAAATGGACTCCACTTAATTTGTATTCAAAATGTAATTGAAAAGGGGTAATTAAAAAGCGCATGCCTCGTGCATTATATAGGTGGATGCCAAAATGTTGCTCGCTAAAGATTTTTTCCTTCCGTTTCTTAAACTTTATGTGAGGATTGTTTTCTTGCATGAAGATTGGAGGGAACCTTTCTTGAACATGAAGATTCGAGCCTGATTTCAAAGACACGCTGTGAAGCGATTGAGTTTATTGGGGCAGTGCTGCATGGAGTGATTTATATTCACTATTTGAATTTCCAAATGAAGCGACATGAGATTTATGGCTTTGGTGATTGGAAGAAACTTCACCATTGAAATCAGATACTTGAAGATGGTGATGGGATGTGAAGTTTTATCAATAAATTAGAAAACCCACGCACTTTACCAAAATTCAGGTTAAGCATTTCTTTGTGTGTGTGTAAGTATAGGCATTAAGCCATATCCCAGTGTCAACGTTTTCCCAAGCCAGATGAATGACCTTTGTCTTCCCTTAACCAGTCTACTAACAGGGCCATCCTCCTAAATGTAATCTACGGGCGTAAGTAACGGTTCTAATGGGATAATTAACTTTTGTCTCGAACTCGTCCGTCGGTCTCTAATCCTGAATCAGTATTATTATTATTTCATCATCCTAAATGGCCCGTCAATTGGATCAAAGGTTGCGAAATGAGCATTAAAACTATAATTTGGCTTTTGTTTCTTTTTAGTCCTTGAGTGAGCACTCGACGCCTGTGGACTGTGTTCGATTCTCCATTTCAGAAGAGCAAGTCTGTGCTGGATCTCAGGCAGGTGCAATCAAGATCTGGGATTTGGGAGCAGCGAAATTGACACGGACACTGACAGGTCATAGGGCATCGATTCGATGTCTGGATTTTCATCCGTTTGGGGATTTCCTGGCCTCTGGCTCAGTGGACAATGCCATCAAGGTGGGTTTGATGCTCTTGGCAGAATGGCGGTGTTATAGCTCTACTAATTCAATGATTTATTACTCCCTCAGCTTTAAACCACTTGACTTGGGTGTGACCAAAAGAGTCCGAATACAGTTTTACAAAAGAGAAGCTTTTTACGTCAACGACACTTACAACAAAGCGTAGGCGCAGATATAAAATACAGATGTTAAACTATAGCGCAGGCGCTGATGAAACTGTTAACTCTCAAACCAGTAGAGCGTTGAGTTCCCTTTTCATTTCCGTCGTCATATTTCCGGCAGTGACAAAAGCAGCCACTTAATGCAACTTAATAGACGAGTATAACAGGATTTTTTTTATATGTATCAGAATACAGCGTAAAATCCAGCAAATGGAAACGGTTTCTGGGATGTTCCAAAACACGTTGATTGTTCAATTTTCTGACCCCAATTTCTGGAAATGATACTTTTTTATTGTCATTGGGAGACTGAATTGAAGTCATTTTAATACTTGAGTCGGTCAATATTGATTTGAATTCAAAGTGTGACATTGGAAGTTGATTTTCGTGATTAGAAATGGGAGACTTTAAGTGCTTTTTAGCGAAGCCGACCAGTGTGATGGCTGCGGGAGATGAATGTCAGTGTCATTTAAAGACACGGCGGTGCGCATATTAATTTCTGTTCGTGATGGACACGGGGCTTTATGCCTGTTGTCACCTAATGAGAATCTCGCCGTGGGAGATTCATCTTGGGACTGATATTTGATGTCCATTTCTTTTGTTTTCAGGTGTGGGACATGCGGAAGAAGGGTTGCATTTTTGGCTACTCTGGCCACGTCTCTCCCATCAACAGCATCAAGTTCAGTCCGGATGGACAATGGATAGTATCTGGTGGTGACGACACTCTGGTCAAAGTAAGTGCCTTGAGAAATGAGCAATGTCATTTTGGTGGGCATTGAATTTTACCGGTTCGTTGGATAAATGTTCTTCCCAGAAGAATTCCCCATGGCGAATCCACCATGCTCTCAAATTAACGTCCGTCACCCGCCGCAAAACCCTAGTTTTCAATTTATAAAACATAAAACATTTCTCTCTGCAGTTGTGCAGAGGAAGGAGAGAAATTGTTGGCCAATTCTGCCTTGTTGCAAAACGTGGTAAAATTGGTCTCCTCCTTGGAATCTATTCTGAGGTGATTTCTCAATTTTTGTCGCATGAGTGATTGTAATTGAGAACATTGAGACGACCCTGTAATTTGATTCTTTTGTGACATGAAAATTAAGACGTTTTTTTACTTTTTTTGTTTTTCAGGTTTGGGATATCCGAGTGGGGAAAGTGTTGCATGAGTTTGATCATCATAATGGTCCAATCACTGCAGTTGAATTCCACCCGAATGAGTTTGTACTGGCTTCCGGAAGTGCAGATCGTACAGTCAAATTTTGGGATTTGGAAGAGTTTGGACTGATTTCTTCATCAAGGCCTGATGGCCCGAATATACGGTACGCAAGCAAAGCTAAATCGTAGTAATCGATGATACTTTTTTTTGCGTCTGCTTTGTGCGTCACTAATCTTAATCTATAGGCTTATGTTTAATGTTTGTCTAATTATAACGCTAGTTAATCGTTGATTGACCCACGATGAGTGCGCATTTCTTATCAATTGTTAATCCTTCCTTATAGTCCTTGATCCTTTTGCAAAAAAAAATAGCTTTAGAACGTAGTTTTTGAGGGCTGGGTACCCGATTGTCCTTTTGAACAAGTACCAAGTTGATTTTGGATGACCAAATATGGATACCTGAATTCCTGTCATTTGCTTTTTGGCTTTAAGTCAAAGTAGGTCAAGTTCTTGATGAAATGAATTAATGTACACCTCGTTTTTTGTTTTCTTAGATGCATGACTTTTCATCCAAATGGAAGTTGTTTATATGCTGCGTCACCAGACTCCCTCCGTGTCCATGGCTGGGATCCAGAGGACTCTGATGTCTACGACTCCGTGCCTACTTCTTGGCTCAAAATTCAAGACATTGCGGTCCAAGCACAGGACCAACTGGTGGGCGCAGGAGCAGAACAAATCCTTAAAAAGAATTGAGAAAATGACAAAAGTATTTTACATTTTTTTAGATTGGAGTAACGATGACGGGTGTGAATGTTGCCATTTACGTCGTGGACCTCCGACGAGTGCAGCCAATCGGGAAGTCGAGCACTGGCCGTGTCCCACTCAACTCGGGCCATTCCCTGCGACGAAAAAACTTCAATACAACTCGATCTCGAGAATTTGAGGAGACACTGTAAAAAAGAAAAGACTGACGCAGCTGCCAGTGTGGGGATGACATTTCGTTTTTTTTTATTTTCAGCCATGCCATGAAGATCCATGAAGATTTCAGTTCCGCCACTGAATTGGAAGATGAGCCGTTTGTAGTGGACCCTGTAATTCCATTTCCAACTGAGTTTGCACAGGTCTTTCATCCACACAGAGATTGTAAGTTGAGCATATTACGTGATGGGAATTTGACACTGAAATTAGAGTAATTTGTTAAAACTTGTTTTCAGTGAATCGGACACCTCCACCAATTGAGGAGTTTATTCCACCCACTGATGATGGTAACAACTACTGCGCATTTGGAACAGTGGGTAGACGTGGTTAATTAATGTTGGACTTTCTTCTTTTTTCCAGAGCCTTCCTCCAGCTTGTCTCAGTCGACAGGAACTGACCCAGAATCTCCTCGACCAGAACCAAAAAAGTCCACGACTCGATTCAAGTTTGTGACCAGGAGGACAAAGGACAGTTCCCCTGATTCTTGTCGTCGTGGGAGTGTCCCGTCCATCACCACTCCGGCATCTCTGTCTCCACCTCGTGTTTCCAACCGGAACCGAAGTCGGAGTCCGGACTATTTGTACGCAAGGCAGAACTCAATGTCGGATGATTCCAGCAGTGGACCACCTTCTTCTCGAAGCATGGAAACCACAAGGCTCCCTCCAGTTTACCACCAACCTCAGTCACAGGCACAAAATCGGTAATTTGGGAAACGTTAACCTTAAAGATAAAGAATTTAAGCTGAGCTCATTTTGGAAATTAATATTTTTCATGCCCAACTCTGGAAAAACTCCAAAAGAGCCTGCATTTCGCTAACCGCGTGCGGCTGGGTAACCGCATTTCTCCGGTTCACTATTCGGCCAACCGCGTTTCTCCAGCTGACCCCCAGGTCCATGCTGTTTCTCTTTCAAGATATTTCACCAAAATGTCCAGCCTTTTCGATGCTGTTTCTGTGTTCGTCTGGAGAAAAAATTAGGTGGAGTAACTACAATGAAAAGCAGCACGGAGCATGTGATTAGCTGGAAGAATCGGTGGAGTAACTTATAGAAAGAAACAAAATGGATAAGTGGATCGACTGGAAAAAAAAATGCGGCTGGTTCGACGGTTACCAGCGAAATGCGGATGGTCGGATAGCGGAATGCAGGCGGAAAAAGTCGTGTGAATTTGATTGACTTTTTGCGGGATTTTTTTTTTATACTTTTTCTGTTTTTCTTCTAAAAATCTAAAAGGTCAGGCTCAGGTCAGTGTACTTTGGAGTACGTTTGGAGCTCCGTTTGTAACTTCCATTTCTATCCAAATTGTTACAAAATCCTTAATTTCTAATTGGTGATCAAATTGTACAACATTTTGTACGGGAAAACTAATTGTTGTTTCTGTTTTCAGTGGTATGCGACACAGCCCTTCGGATCCAGTGCTTATGAACCAAGGCCGAAGTAGTGGCGACGATCGTATCCGTGTCGTTCTAACCAATTCCAAATTGGCACCGATCAATCAACCTCCTCGAGCTAATGTGAAGCCAATGCCGAAACCAGCTACGGAACCAATCCTGAAATCCTTCAAGACTGAATTCGACGAGTTTGGAAAAACTCAGATCATGGATGACTTTGTGCCAATCTCCCTAGATAAACCAGCTGGACTCTCGATTGACGACTTTCTTCCGGTAACTTACAAAAGACTTACTTTTACATAACTGAAATATTTATCACCAATTTGTGTTGTCTTTTCTAGAAGCGAGCTCCAGTTGCATTCCAAGGCGGTGTTCACATGCTCAATGTAGATGAAGCATCCCTCTTCGCCAACATGATTGAAGATCATCAACAAATTGTCTCTGTTCTCTCAGCACGTCAGCGAAACCTTCGCTTCATCTTCAATATTTGTCAGTCCAAGGATATCAAGGTACGAACAAAGATTCATTTTTGACATTATATTTACTGAATTCTCATTCATTTGTTTTGATATTTAGGCCGCTGTCGAAGCCGCAGTTGATATGCACGATGCTCCAATATTTGCTGACATTCTCTCAGTATTAACGACTAAGCCGTAAGTTAGGAAATTCCAAAATTCTAATTTTTTATATAATTTTTTCCCTTTGTGTAATGATGCTTTGTGTAAACGGTAAAGTCCAGTAGTTGGAAAGGTGAAGGATTGATTCTTCAAAACTGTAATCATGGGAAGACGTGACTTACTGATTATCAGTGCCCCTTTACCCATATAAACTCAAGGTACTTTTTGATGACATTGTCCTTTTCAAATAATTAACGTCCAATTTCCCAAATGATGAGCCCATCTCCATTCTTTCAAGATGAAGATTTTTAACTTTGTAAAACACACATGGCCTCCTTCAACGCGGCCACTTGGAGGATTCTACTCTTTCATTTGCCATCCAATTACCTCCCTTTCTCACCAATATGTCACAAATTGTTTTCCTAATGGAGACCAATCAGAACCCTTCAACTGTCGTAAGAGTACAACTAAAGTATTCCAAAATGAAATTGGAAATAAATTCCCAAGTTATGACTGGCTGAATTTGAGTCTCCGACAGTGTGATTGTACTCTAGCGACCAGTGAACTGAGACAATAATGGAGTGATCAAATGAGTCAGTGGATTGATTATAATTCTGTGTGTGGGATTTACAGGGCAATTTGGAATCTGGACTTGGCCGTGAGCTCCTTGCCATCAATCCTGGATCTCGTCCAGAGCCGATATGAAGCGTAAGTGGATAAAAATGTACACTTTGTCTGACTTTGGCCACAAGGAAGCGGCGATGACCGAATTTATGGTTCTCCGATGTTTATCTTATTTAAGAAACCCTCTTTGTTTTCCCTTATGAGTTACATCGACAATCGCTTTGATCTGAAGCGATAATTTGTTGTAATTTCCCCTTTGGTGTGTTTAAGATCCAAGTTTTAAGTTGCTCAATTCCTCTTTGCGTTTAATTTTTATGACTTCCTCCTTCGTCTTGATTTCCTTAAACTACAGCTAAGCTAAAGGGTTGAGTCCAAAGGGACCCTTGCCAGTCCCTTTTTCCCTTGTAATTGATCCATATGCTCTTATAATTTACAGTCTGGAAGGATTGAGTTGTTTAGGAAAAGGGCCCATGAATAATTCAAGGAGGAAATTATGAACGTCCCCGGTCGAGCATTTTTACGTTTTCATCCTTATTTGGGAAAGAGGTTCCTTCTGTACTACGCCCATTTCCGACAGCATTAATTCCAGAGAGTTGTATATTAACTCCACTACTCCCTTGGTATAAATGAATTATCTCCAACTCAGGACTCTGGCAACTAAAAGTTAAAGAGTCGCCGCGTTGTCATCTCGAAGGAAACGAGAAAATGAAATTCCATTCTCTGTGCAAAACTTTCCCTCATTCTCTGTCAAACTTTGTCCTGACTTTTTAGATTTTATTTTCAGAATATAAGATCCATTTTGATCCTGACAGGGAGAGGAATATGGCTGGGATGCCTTTTTCCTAATGCCCAATGAGTCATGATGTTTGTTCTGATTGTTGTTCTTCTGGCCCTTGAAGTGTGTGCCTCCCGTCAGTAAAGTTTCCATTTCCAGTTCAATTTTTTGGCCCCTCTTCCTCCATACTGCTCCAGTGGCTCGTTACTAATTCCGGACGTTTTTATTTTCGGGGGCAGTGGAGTGGGACGGTTTGCTTTCAGTTCTGTGTGTTGTGTAGTTTTCAGAGTGCACTTGGGCGCCCTTGTTCCTTCTTTTGTAAAATTGTCCCCATGTACCCTTGATCCTTTTTATGATTCCGTGAGCTGAATTGTCGTCATTGGGCCATTCGGAGGGTTCGGGGCACTGCGTCTTTGTACCCGGGAGAACGCCCACTCTGAACCCAAAATAAGCGTGGAAGTCCAACCCTTTTATTACTCTTGTCAATCAAAAACATTCATGCCAATTAACAGATCCAAACACCCTCCCTTATACAAGGTATACAAAACATTCACTATATACTCGCAGAGTTTTGTTTCTGAAAAAAGGAAATGGGTTTTGACAAGGTTGTTTAGCACAAGGGAAAACCCGCCAAGAGCTGTGGATTTATTTTTTATTTTGGGGGAAGCCATGTCTATGTCGGCCATGATGTTTTAATATTTTTTGAAAGTGAGATGTTAATCTTGATCCCATTTGTCTCTTGGTCTCTTCTGTGCAGGGATGGCCATGGCCAGTAAATAATTTTCCCGGGTGGGTTTCATTTTCACTCGTCATTTTGATCCCTCCTGAACGCTCTATTGAGTTTCAGAACCGGGAAACTTTCTTTTGTTGGAACAACATGTCATCCCACTCGAGGGGAGTCATAAATTTCAAGAGGCTGGAGGCGGGCTAAGGCGATTTACAAAACTCATCGCCTAGTCTCATTGAGCTTCTCTGCACAAAATCCATCTTCAGGATTACAATCGCCAAAGTGAAAACGCTTTAAGGCTTTTGCTTAAACTTCTTCCAAGAAGGAAGAAAATTTCCAGAAAGTTGAGCAATTTTGGAGAGACTAAATGAGGGTAATGAGGAAAGCGTTAGCCTAGGACTTAAGGGCCTTACGTCGACTTTGTGGTTTCAAAAAGGATTAAGACCAACGGTCAAGGCTTGGTCAAGCAGACTTTAGAATTGGCGCATGCGTGAATTCTATTTTAAAGAATGAATTTAAAGTGAATGTGAATCTAAAGTGAATTTTATGAATCTAGTGTCTGAATTTTTCTTTTTCCAGGCATATCCTCATTGGTTGTGACGCCCTTCGCCTTATTCTCAAGAACTTTGCCACTGTTATCAAGCACAATATCCAAGGCCCTGGAAGTGTCGGTGTTGACATTTCACGTGAAGAGCGGTGAGTTTCCTCAAACTAAGAGTCAGTGCTTTCATTTTCTAGAAGATAACATGAGAAAAGACCGCAAGGGCGTACTGAATATTTTTACCTTGTGGTTAAGCTTCCAACCCGGTTCCGGATTTCTTGGAAATTTGTCAATTATTCCCTTTTGTTTAAAGTATGGAAACCACAAGGTTTTCCATGTAGAGGTTTCCTTGTGATTTCTTAATGGAATACACCAGGAGCCGCCGCCATTCTAAAATACTTTAAGGGTAAACTATATAACCTAATTTGTAGGTGAGGAACTCCTGGTGGTGACTGAATTTCTGAGTAAAATGGCCTTGCGTGAGTCTGTCCTGTTAGCAGTAAAGGCTCCTTGTACATCCGACCAATTACTAATGGTAGCTTTTTACTACTTTAATTTTACTGTTGGTTCCATGCGTGCTAGACCCATTTGGGCATTGGGCACATGCTAAACGACACTGTCAAAAGGTCCTTTAGCGTATTATAAATAGGAGTACTAGGGAGACAGGAGGAGGATGGATGTTTTGGCGGCTGGGTCAAAGGAATGGACGTATTTTTTTAGTAATTTGGGAATGGGGATTGGGGACAATCAGATAGTGGGGGATATATAAGATTAAAGCGGAAATGGAGAAGATCCAACTGCTTGATTGTACAGATTCAATGGACTAATGTTATTCCTAACGTCTATGGCACAACGGTCACCGCCACCGTTTGTCCCCCCTTAAGGACAGCGGTGATTGGAACTATTTCCATACCTGTAATCCCCCTAATAGCTTCCAAATCTAAGGTAATCCATTTTTAAGGGAGCCCTTAAGTCCTAAGCTCCTTAAGAGGATAATGGCTGCTCCCACGCTATAAGACTCCTCCACTTATTCTCATGCTAATCATCATATGGATTTTACAAATGGAATCTAAAGCTAAAGATACTTAAACCTCTCCATTCAACAATGTTTACATACCTCTCTTGTTCAAAATCTTTTTCTAAAAGTTCAAATCCACTTAGGCAATGAAAGCAGGTTGGTTTCATGGAGTTTATTATGAAAAAAATACAATACATAACATACTCTTCATCAATCTCAAGCTAAAAGTGAGATGTTCATAGCCTTTGTAGCGTTAGCGTTAGCGTAAGAACGCAAAAAATGGATTTGAAACTTGAACCAAGTTAGGGTCAGCAGTTACCCTAAGCTTAGGGCAATTGCTTACACCTTAGCTACGACGTATTTTGAAAATTGGACCATTTTTAACCGTTTGAAGTAAATACATAGTGGGAATTGGAAATTTTATGTTGAATTTACCTAATTCCTTGAACTTTAATATAAACCTAAGTAGTCTAACGTATTTACCTAACCTTTAACCTAAAATGCCAATGCGCAAGTCTAAAGTCTCAAAAATGCACGAAAATTGGGAACCTAGCGGATTCCTGACATTAGGCCCTTTTTAGTGCATCTTTTTTACTGTTTGGAGTTTTTGATTTGTTGGTTTTTGGAATGTAGATTTTCTAAAGCGTTAATGCAGGAAATTCCGAATTGAATTTAATTAATTTTTAGATTTTTAATTAAGAGGGTTTTAATTTTTCCTCTTGTGCCGATGAGCTTATTAATGAATTTTTGTTTGTTTTTCCGTGTGCGTAGGTACACCAAGAGCATGGAGTGCTACAAGACTTTGATGAACATCCGTGGCTTGACAGGGAAGCGACAGACTGCTCCAGGAAAAACCGGCCATGCCTTTCGAGAGCTCCAGACACTTTTGTCCAGCATTGATTAACCTCTAAAGCCAAAGAGAGCGAAGTGAACTCCCGACTGATAAGAACTCAAGCGAGCTGACGGCCTTTCCTCCAAATTCCAATTAACTCAAGCTGGACTTGAAATTTTCCTCAATTAGTTCTCCACTAAGTGTAAATTCGTTGTTAAAAACTTTAATCCTCTTCCCCCCTAAGTTGAATTGTCAATTAAGTTCAATAGGTTTTAAAAATGGAGGAAAGACAGGGTGGAATTATTGAATCCTCAAGTTCAAATTCAAAAAGGGAGGATTCCATTCCTATACATTTTAACTTGTATTTTAACTTATTTAACCCACCATTTAAAAATACGTTTAACGAAACAGTCAGTGTGGATGATTTTAATGCATTTGTGACGGAATGAATGAAACACTAACGATCTCAAACACTTGAGCGATTGATTTCCATTTGTGATTGTGATTCCTCGCAGCCAGTTTTGTTGATCTGAAAAGCATTTTCCCATTTTCTAAAAATATTAATTTTCCATGTTTACTGATTTCTAATACTGTGTGGAAATTAAAAGCAAATGTTGCAACACGTAATTCTCGTGGGAAGCTCCGATTCCGTTTAATTGTTAAAAAAAAGTCAAGTCGAAGTTCGTTTGATCTTAATTCCTTGTGTCAACGTGAACCCTTTTTGGTGTCGTGTGAGTATGACACAAGTCCAAATGGATTGATTCTTAAATATTTACTTTCTGTTTCTCTGCCATTGTTCCAGTTGCACAAGATCCAGATCAGAGTTCTATAAAGTCTGATGAATTGGAGTGAAAGCGGGTCCTCGGAGCCGCGCGCTAACATCAGCGCTTTCCCCTCTTTATTTTTTAGGGTTCTCCCTTTAACTTTCGCCCTTGTGCTTTCGTGTTAATCACGGGAGAAAGGAGCTTCGTTTGGAGCTCTTAATGAAGAAAAAGGAACGTGCTCGGAGCTCCGGATTCTTTGCTCTTGTGTAATAAATTCCAGTGAGTCTAAGGACGGAATTCTGTCGGCCACTGTGCATCTGTCAGTGGGGTCAATGCGGAGGTCGTGTGCGGGAACAAGTTTAATAATGAGGGGATTAAGACCCTCTCCTTCTCCTCCTGGGGAGCCAAATAAATTGTGTCATGGTGGTAGCTATGGAGTCAAAGGACCAGTGACACTCTACCCAACAGACAGAAACTAACTGCTAACTCCTAATGTTATTGTTAACTTTTAAATCTGGAGCGGAGGAGGGAGAGACCAGGGGATAATGGAGGGATTAAAAGTTTGCTTTGATTGACAGCCTTCCCCAGGATGAAACGGGATTAACCTTACAATTATTAAGGAGCTCAAAAACTAAAAATCCAAACTCAGGAAGCAGCCAGAAGATGAGGAAGGGCGATGGAAATAATTATTCACGGAGTCTTAGCGAACGCCGTTCTTCAGCAAAGGATCAAACTGTCGAATTAGGATCAATTCACTTCTATTCTAACCATCAAATTGGAACTAAAGTGCAGCGGAGGTGAACTCCAAGATACTTTAAAGTAGCTACATTGCTCGCTACTTGCTCGCTGCTCCCCTCTACTGCTAACCTAGTCTGATATTTAGCTTGCCTTAGCGCTAGCTTTCTCCTAGCTTACGTAGTGCTAGCCAATTATAAGCTACCTGATACACCAAAATAGCTAACGGTGCTAACTATGTAAGCGGTAGCTTTAAGCTATGTGCTGCACTACCTCAGGCCTAACCTTAGCTTGGTTGGCTTGTTAGCTAAGGCTGACCTTAACGTAGGCCTATAGCCTATCACTCTAATTTCTCGCCTACGCTTTATTTTGCCTGCCACATTGACACATTTGGCGCTAGCTGGGAAGCGTTAGGCTTATTTTGCTTCTTGGAAGTGTGCTTGTTAGTCTAGCTAAGCTACATTACTTCGAGAGAGCTTTGATGCGCTAGGTTGTTGGCTAAAAGGAACCTTCACCGCTAGCTTCCATAGATATTAGAAAGCTATATAGCTTTGAATTATTATAACTGTAGCTACAATTTCTAGTTTCTAGCTGCTTAGCTACCGTTGGATACCGTATGATCCATACCATGAACATTTTACCGTAATTCTCATCCAAGTTTTGAAGTTTTGAATCTTTTTGTTTGATAGTTTGAATGAGAACTGCTGGACGCGTTCTTTGTGACTGCGCAATTGTGTTCTTATACGGTTGAGAATGGTGAGAACGAAGTCGTTAACCGCAAGAGCCTAGGTTGAGTGGTAGTTTCATTGTTGACTGTCCATTGTCCAGTTCCTTGTATTGTGAAGAGTGCACTTGATACTGCACCCCACTGACTGGATTACTGGAACAAATTACTCTTCTTCCCACACCATAACCACCACGCATTTTGGTTATTTGTAAATTTGCTTTCTCCACCGCGGCGGCCACAGACTTCTGGCTGCGGGTTCAGGTTGGGCCCACACGGAAAGAACGGCCTTGCACCTTCCCACCACTTACCACTAGACATAGTAGGCATTTGGTTGACCTAGAATTTTTGTGAAACCACGGTGTGGTTCTCGTCCACTTCTGTGGTAGTGGTGACGGTGGTTAGGACACTTAGGTGAACCCAATTCAAGTCGGTTGTCAAACTGCCCTGCCTCAATAAGGGGCTGGGCCAGTCTTCTTGACTTTGGACGAGAGTTAAAAAGTAATTCAAGTGTTAACAAGGTGAATTGAAGAAGTCATCCCCTCCCCTTTCTCCTTCTGCCCTTAAGTTCCTTACTCCAAGGGCAACCCAGACCGCTTCACTGGATGAAGAATTGTTGATTTGAGTGTGAATCGAATCAAAGATCAAATTCAATAGGGATGGGTACAGACGACGCAACACCATTCAGAAAAGTCCAGGGTCTCTTCCTTTGTTCCTCTCCCTCCATTCCCTCCATTGTCCTCCTTTAGCTTCACTTTAGATGAAGATATTTCCAGAGTTTAAAGTTCACAAGCCTACTTTCCAGCCAAATGAGCACCTTCGCTCGTTCATTTGTCATCGAATGCTTCGATTGACATGTCACCTTCTATTTGGGGCTGGATAGCCAAAAACACCCCCTGCTGACTTACTAAGTCAGCAACGTCAATGGGGAAAAGATCGTTTGATATCAAAAAAGTCACAACGTCATCAGCCTTTAGTGATCATACTTGCAAAATGGAAGCAGCATTGCAATCCATTACAAAAAACTAACCCCTTCCTCAGGATTCTAAATAGGGTGAACAAAACGATCATTTATCACAATCTAATTGAAATCCCATTGAGATGAAAAATGTTGAAATTGAGTCAAAAAATAATTAAGCCGTGACTTGCCATATATTAAACAGAGAGGGGAGCATTTTGTAGTTTTAATATTTGATGCTTCTAATGATTTTACTCGTTTGCTTTCTCTTCTCCTTTCAGAGGGTGTTTGAGACCTCATAAAAGGGGAAATGGTGTTAATTAATGTGAATTTGAACATTCCATTGTAAAATGATATAAAAATGTAACTGTATTTGAACTCTAAACTCTAACAAGCAAGCAAATCCAGTCCAATTACAAACCCAAAGCATTTGGTTTCATTGAAATCTTAAGATATAATTTAGGGTAGTATCATTGACACCTTTTAAGGATCAAATTGGCACCTCATATTTGACCCTCTAACACCTCATTGCATCCTCAAATTCTCCAATCTTAATCCCTTGTCGTTTATACTCGTTTTGAATTGAAGTTGAGCTAACCCAATGCCATTAGCCTTTGTTTGTTTGACACAAGAATTGAAACCCGATCACAACAGTTTATTTTTTAAATTGAAGGGAGTAACACTTTTATTAAATAAAATTCAAACTTTCTTTTAAAAAAAGTAAAGCCTATTGGGTTTCAGCTCCCTTTCGTCTCATTGAACTCCAAGGATCCTTTTAAGCTGGAATTGAAACTAATCCAAGAGCCCTGAGTCCTTTTTTACCCGGGTGACACTGACAATAATATAGGGCTCCGGAGATTCGGATTTCAGGGTCTCCATTTCTGGGTGTCCATCAATCCATTTGGTGTAATGAGTAGGTACACAACTGCTCCCTTTTCATTGAACTGACATTGACCCAAAGAATCTTTTTCAAAGGAGCACATCACATTTATTTCTTATAATTTACTCTCTAAATACTCGCATGCCACATTCATTATTTTATAATTATATATTTACATTTATAGGAATTTATAATTTACATCTAAACATTCCGTTATGATGATGATGCTTGATTAGGAAGTTTGGAATTTAAACCTAAAAACTTTAATTTAATTAAAGTTGAGTTTTATATAATTGTAGTACGTGTTTGCCTAAGTTCTGGCTTTGAGGAAGTAGTGATAGTTGACGAGAACTTGAGGGGTCGTTGACCTTTAAGTGTATGAAGAAGGTTTCGTGGCTCTGCCGCATCAACAAATTAGAATCGATGGGCGTCCGTTTGGCGTCAGTGCGACAGCGTCATGCCAGTCACGGAAACTGAAACTTCGGATTTTTTCCTCTAGAAAGAAAAAAATAATACTGTAGATCAGAGAAGTAGAACAGACTGGGAGTGACCTTAGAGGTCATTAATCAGAGCAAATGGATGAGCTGGTTGTGTTGGCTGTTATCAAAGTAATTACAAACTAATTAGACATTCAGATCAACTCTTTGGAAGTTCAAATGTTAATCACCGTTGATTGTTGTTTTCCTGCGCGCGTAAGTTTGAAAGCGGTCCCCCATGTGACCGATTATCACATGAAAGCACCCTATCCTCTAATAATAGTATTTTTTCTACTTTTCTGCAGAAAAAATCATCGCATTTTTATCCCCATTTCCAACCCTTTCGCTTCATGGGCGTGACGACTTTTGAATTTCGGGACTCCGTGACTTATGGCCCTTGTGTCATTTCCTGAATTCTAATTGGACGAGGACGAGCAGACCATTTGATTCCTGTTCAACGACCGAATGTGAAAGAAAGGAATTTAGGATTTTGCAATCATGACATATGCCGCTGAATCCGAATTTCGGATTTTAATTCAAAAGGAGACACGTTGGGTAGTGGTAATCCGCAAAAGAGTGATTAAAGTATGTCCTTTGGATTTGGCCTTTTTAACACACTTTTATTTGCACACAGTCAGAGGCATTTGCAACCCATGCAAATTAAGCTCCTGTGTAAAACCAGATGTGATGATGAGGGTGTGAAGTCCAATAATCTCTGGAATATATATTTTAAATCAACAGCAATTAAGGACAGTTGGAGCTGGATTTGAATAGGGAGAGAAGCACAAGTGTTAAACTGCTCAGCCGCTGCCATCCTCCGCTTATATCCTCATATGCAGATCTCATAGCTGATTGAGGTGTTTGTTTTGGATTCAAATGATCCCGCTCTTCCAGCTTCAAAAAGGGTTGACACGGAGTGACACTAATTCCAGAGATTTATGAATCCAAGCTCTGCCTTTTTAATCTCAGCAGATTAGGGAGGGATTCGGCACCTCGCTCGTAGTCTCGCCTACACACTGCACTTGTTTCACATTACAATTAACAAAAAGTTCATTCACAGAATAGTGGACGCTTTTTCAAAAATGCAAATTTCAAATTACGCGCGCGGGAACAAGGACATCTTGCGTAGGCTCACGCCTTTTCGTTTTTTTTAAATGAATTAATATTCATATCTTCTCGAATGAATTTCAGTCCCATGATTTCACGGGGAAACTGGACAATGGAGCAACAATTAAATTTCCCATTTCGTTAGAAAGAATTTCAAAGGACAAAGCCAAGGCTTTCTATTATTCAAATTTTAAACTTTCCCCCTATCTCTAGCTCATATTCCAGCCATCCAGAAATTTCAAAAAGGGTTTCATTTCTGTTTATTAAATTCCATGACCTCCCTGACTTGAATAAACCCAACAAGAACTGAAAGCTAAGGCTCTAGAGTTGACCCTAACCAGAAAATAAAGCTCTAAACTTGACCTTAACTGAAACTAACGCTGTAAAGTTGACCTTAACTGAAAACTAAGGATGTAAAGTTGACCCTAACCTACAACTAAGGGTGCAAATACGAAAACTACGGCTAAACCTATACCTTCGAAGCTCGGGAAATTTTGAATTTGCATTTTGGATTGCTCATCTTTTGGTCAAATAGAAATCATACGCGCGTACTATAGGCTGAAGTGTAAACAGTTTGTTTGTCATGAATTAAACATCCAGAAGTGAGATACGGGGTGAGAAAGATCCCACTTGCCAAGGACCACTTGAATTGATGAGAATTCCAAGGACCCTGGGTATATAGCGGAGGGACGTAATTCTAAAAAACCGTGTGGCACTCGGAGTTTTCCTTAATTTGATCTCCCCGCCGGGGTTGACATCAAGAGCCTCAGCCCGCTTCTGAAATCCGAACTTTCATTTCACCGAATATTCTAATGATGATGGGCTCCCTGACAAAGGCCGCTCGCCTGTCGAGTGACAGGCGACTCCTCATTTTACACTTGTTACAAAGTATGAATATGAAATGTCTCCTTTGTCACCGCAGCAGGGAAGCTACTGCTAACAAGTGAAACACCGGAGCGAGCGGAGTTTTGAATTTTAAATAACACACGGAAGTTGACAGCCGACAAACGGGGAGCTCCGCGCGCTCAATTTAACGCATCAAAAGAATCCCTGGGATCAAAGGGTTCGACGCCGATGTATTTACAACCTACCTTTATATTCTCAATTGGATTAGAAATTGACAAGACAGGAGACCAGGTCACAACATTCAAGTGTGTGTGGGTTCTAAAGTTGATTGGGTTCCTTGGAGGGTTGACCCTTTAGGTTGGTTAGGGGTTGGCCTTTAGCCCTCTTAGTTGGCGACCACTGACCACTTAGTCCGTCACTCCCACTACCTCACTTTAAGTACTCAATTGACACTCTTCGGACAAGATTTATTGAGCAAACAATTTGGGCAAGTTTATGACTTAACAGCGTCGCTGTGGAATGAATGAGCTGAGAGGCCCTTTTGTTATTCTTAAACAAAATTAGAGGCCCAAATCCTCCTAAAGGTTCAAGTCGCCTGTCCCTTGTCCTTGTGTCTCTTGTGTAACAGCAAATAAAGATCAATGACAAAACATCCAAAATGGAGAGACAAAGAAAGCCTTGAGTCTCAGTAATCTCAGTCCCTGGAAATTGACTTTATGCACAGACTAAAGGGAGGAATAAACTCCAATTAAACTTTTTAGGAAAACCACAAGGAAGGGAATGCATCCTAAAACCTGGGAAAAAGATACGTGACACTGTGCCTGGTGACGTCGTTTGATGACCGTTTGATTTGTTCATAAACTTACATCGATTAAGTCAGAGTCGACTCTCTCCGTTTGTTGACCACAGTATACTCTGTTCTTTTCTTCAAACTCTCGGATTCGTTGATTGTACCGCTCAATTTGTTCACGTAGACTTGCATCTTCGATCTACAAAAACAAACATTTAGTTTTTTAGTCCGCTTTTTAGTGCTGAAAATCAGCTCGAAATGCTCACCGCTGCAAATTCTTCGTCATATTCGAGACATCCAACGCCGTCGAGTCGTTCTAGGTCCAGCCAACCTCGCCATCGGACGCAGACTCCATTCATTATAAAATGTGATCGCAAATGAACCTGAAAAATACGTACAAAAAATCAGAATTTAAAGGTGAAGCGTTGAGCGTTGAAGGTGTGGCATGGGCATGTCATGTCACTCATTCAAAATCTCCCGGGATTTTAATAATAATAACTTTGCTTCTAGTTTTTCCGCCGGTAAAAGTTGACAGAAGAACAAAAGTACATCCCCAAAGGGACTCTTGAAGTTCAAGTTTTTGTGTTTGCATGGGCCGCATTGCCCTTGTGACAACGTGTCAATGAAATCCTGGCAATGTGACAACTTCAAAGGGATCGGAGCGGATGAAAACAAAGAAATCTCTGGTCCATTGTCATTGTCACAAACTGACTTTTGTGCTATTACCGCACCTTTCTGGATCTCCTGCGGTGGCTAACTGATCCAACAATGACGTGTCAAGCGATTGACCCGAAATGAAACACCGAATAACCGGCTCATTTTCCGTGTCCTTTCTCTCTCCATTTCCAAAAATCTTATTAACAACAATTTGAAAATCCTCCAGAGCCCTACAGGGCACAGGGTTAGGAATAAATCATCTGTTTAGAAGCCCTTGAAGGTATAGTGTTGAGTTGATCAATGGAATTTTGAACCCAAAACAGAATACAATGGCCCAATTGAAACTGCGCAGACTGTAATTACAGCTTCTGTAATATTTCCTATTATTTGCATATGAATTGATGACAGGCAGGGGCTGAGTAATGACATTAAAAGGAAACAAAGTAGGCACTTGGCAAAGTTTGGACAGTTGGTTGACTATTTTGAGGATGTCATGGACCTTAGTATAGAAGCCACACTGTGATGATCATCACTGAAGTGTCATTACAAACAACTTGATCATCGTATGATCATGTCAATAAGTCAGGCGAGAGAAGAGGGCCCTTGAGGCCCCTTTCCAATGGAGATGGAGATGTATCATGAGGACACCTGAGCCCTACTGTCCATTTGTCCTCTTTAATTTGTCCAATTGCTAAATTCACTTCAGCTGCCCTGCTTTTGTTGACATGGGAGTTTGGAACAAACCAATTTCAGACCGTGGTGACTCTTTGCTCTAACAACTGTGAACTGGACATGGGTGACAGCATGGTGTCCAAGTCATAAATTTCTTCTGCTTCGCACCGTGCCGAATCCTATCTTTTGATATCAACGTTCCACAATGCACTTTTCTCGAAATTAACCCAGGAAAGAGGGGACGAATTTAGCAAGACACGCCAGCCTAATTCTGACGATAAAAAACTATGGCTGAAAAGGGTTTCCCATACGAAATTGTTTTTGATTTTATTTGATCAAGTGGAAAATTGGAGATTTCTATTCTTTTCATTCCCTTTCTTCCCTATGCGAATTAACTCACATTAAAATCCGAACTGAAAAAAGCCTTTTTCACGTCCGATTTACTATCTTTCTGGGCCTGGGGGCTCTGCGAGATACCTCTGGCGCGCTCAACTCTACTTTTGCACCAAGTCTTGATTGACCGTTGTTACTTTCCGACTGACTTTGATTCATAATTTTGATTGTTCTCCTAGGGAAAACCTCCTTTGTGTACTTTTTGAAAAAAGGCGCAATACTTTCAAGCCCAATTTCCGATTGAAAGGGTTCCAAGGGACTACCCTGGTGAGCAACCCTTTGAGTCCTTATTTCCTTCCCACTGGGAGAGGCAGAGACAATATTTTAACTCCAATTGTCACACTGGCTTTGACACGATGATTCTTCCCTTGTAGTTAATTCTGGTGACAGAATAAAAGTAAAATGTAGTTTTAAAACTACTCTCCAATGGAATTTTATTCCAGCTTTCAACGTCCCTTAGCAATCTTTAAAGAATCCTTTCCGTAACCCCAAATTTAGTTCCATTGTGAAGCTTTCAAGGGATGCTTGACATGATTAGCAAAGTTTTTAACGTGCCAGAAGCGACATTTTCCCAAACTTCCCGAACCTGTGCGCCCTTTCCAATTGTTGCACGTCAAAAGAAGGAAATATTCAAAAGTATTGTTATTTTTTTTTAGTGATGAAATGTAAATTACACGTTGTGAATTTCAAGGGATTTTAGAATTTTTACCGTTATGCTTGTATGAACCTTAAGGAACCTTAAGGGCGCATTGCAGTAAACTTTCGGAAGCAGACATTCAGGGAAAGTCCGCAGGAGACCAAAATATGAAAAGAAAAAATGGACCAAAAATTTATTCCAGTATCTGAAATGTTGCACTGGGGAAATGCAACGACGCTTTGACCCCTGTTGTTTTCCTGGCAAACTTTTGATGATAAAAACGCTTTAGAATAAATTCGACAAACACGGAGCTTTCCTTATTTTCTGGACCATATGGAGTTTTGGAAGGGTTGTTCTTGTTTTAAAAAGGAGAAGCAGAGATTTTATTGAAAATATTAATCAAATGGTGTAACTGCATGATGGGCTGATGGAAACAATCAAACCCCTTTGCAATTTCGATGATGTCAACAGATGTTTTTATTCGCCCTGCATGATGACAGGAGTGCACCATTTCGTTGGATAAAGGCACCGTTCCTTTCCTTTGATTTCCAAGTTGGAATCTGTCATTTGGAACGTCAAAGTTTCCCAGGGGGACTCCCTGCAGTGACATGTCACACCCGATCTCCATCCCTTCCACTGCGAATTCACGCTGACCTTTCTCATTTTATTTTCACGCCTCACATAACCAGTCACGCTACACTCGAATGTCAATCTAATGGAACATCATCATCCAAATTCAACAAGATTTTGCACAAACCTAAGCTAAAAAGTCAAGTTGAAAGAACTAAGGGAAAGCAAAGGGAGCTAAGGGTTGCAAACCTTAACCTATTTCCCAATTTTCAAACCCTTGGTTGAAAACCGAAATGAAGACTGCGAGCATGAGGAAACATTTCCAGTAAAGATCAAAGAAACTTTGTAGAACCTGGTGAGAAATGGAGTGCAGCGTTTGCTCGACTGAAGTTTCCAGTCCTTGAGATTTAATTGATGAGCCTGAATAATTAAACCGGAGCGCCGTCGACAGGTGGGAAGTGAAGTGAAGTGTGGAGCTCAGTTCGTTATTTTGGAGTGTTTTTTGAAAATCTTTTTGGCCACCCCAGTGGGACTTGCGGGGCCGTGGCGGATGCATTAGCCCTGACTCAGTGACTCGTCATTGTTGTGAATTGATTGTTAAGCCTCAGCCCCTGACAGCCCTTGTCCATCCTTACTCGTCCTCAATTATTCACCAGGAAAAAGATGACAATGGGATGAGCCCCTTGTGATACCTCCGTGTCTAATGGCTACAACTCTCATGAATGAATTCAAAACTTCCCGCAATCATAAAAACTCAAATTGGTCGCACTTACACGTTTTATGGCCAGCCGCCTCATCATTTTGCACAAAAAAAAGAAAATACCTCGAGACAGAAACAAATCCTGAAGTGGAAATTCCTTACTTTTGTGCACTAAGAAGTGGAAATTGTCAAACGTTAATTTGAACAGAGTTTGACAGACACGTGACTGGGTTCAGAGGTCAACTCATGGCTGAAGTAACTCTTCAGTTTAGTGTTTCAATAGAACAAGGCCAGCTCTCGAGGGAGTTTTCAAATGCTTTTCATTAGACTCATCATTAGGGATTTGCCACAGTTGCCAAGAACAAAGAACCCAGGAGTTGGTTGCTAATAAAAAAAAAGTTTTTTTCAAATCTTCCCTCTCCCCATCCATTGGAGAATCTCGCGTGTGAGTTAAAATATAATGAAAGTTTTCTTCCCGGAGGATCCTTTTGTGATACTCAATCTTCCGACGAGGCCGTGCCACCCTCCGCCTTTCTAAACTTTTCACAGTCCACACAGACAGAGGGAAAGTTTGAACGCCTGCGCCCCTTTCCATAGCGCAGAGAAGAAGGGAACATGTACATTTGAAGACTTTTCCCCCTCTCTCTTTGAAAAATCCGAAATTCGGAGGGTGGGCGGAGGATTCATCATCGTCGTATATAATCACATTAGGCACTCCACTCAAAGGCTTACAAGGCGGGAACCCAGGAACTTTCACTTTAATGGCGTCAAAGACTGCACAAACCCGAAAGCAAACGAGGACCTCAAGTGCTGCTATATGCTGCGGGAAAGGACCACAACGTTCTGACCCTGGTACCAAAGTTCAGTTGTCGGAAGTTTACAGCCACTAGAAATCCCACGGTGACCATCACACAAAAGCCACTTGATCATAAGCCAGAGTCACCGCACACACACCAAATAATACTCCAATCTCACACAGGAGGTTGACCTCAATTGACACAGTTACAAGGTCAATTCCTGGACACTTGTTTTTATTATGATTCAAAGGACAGACACTTTTACTGTTTTATTACCCTCCCTCATAGCATTTAGCTTTTGAAATTTTGTTCTTGTGTTTCGTTCAAAACCCAAACGCCTAAGTCAGGCATTGTAAACGTTTAGATTTGAAACGTCTTAATTTTCGGTAGTGTTGTCTTCGTTTACTGTCGTTTACTATCCCATCCTTTTTAAGTTTTATTACTTTTTCTCAACTCCCTGAATTACACGTTGGGAATAAAGTTCGAGGCTTGACGTCTTTAAGGAGTAACTGCTTTGTATACCTTTAATTTCCCTTTCGAAGCCTTTTCAAAACTTATTCCATGTGTGCATGTTAGTCTCAAATTTACAAGGAATGAAACCTTATTTCCTTCCTGAAAACTGGACTTGTGAGTGGGTTTGAATAAGTGCATCCACACGCAAGCTGAATCAAATTACTCTTCTAAATTCCCGGTCTGATGAAACTGTCAAGGAGAATTAGGAATAAGACTAAGAATAAGGGCGCTTAATGATGACCTGCCATAGCTGTTTTGTCAAAGGGCGGGAACTGACACCTTGTCTCTAATGATAGGATCAAATTAAACGAAATTGAGAAGCTATTGAAGCCATTGAAGCCATTTCACTTCCGCTTTGGAACTTTCCAAAAGGCTAATTTCATCAACACTTTAAAAGCAGGTTTAGATTCAATTGGAATTGAGACCACACAGGGCATAAGAAGAAAAAAAATGCAATTTGCTAAAAAAATTCCTATTCCTATATGAGCATATAGTCTAAAAACCACGTTTCATTCTTAATCATTGTGGTCAAAACCTTATTTTTTCAGTCTCGTACAAATACAATCTCATCTTTTTAGATTTTGTCTCACACTCTTCAGCTTCTATGCGTTTGCGTCGTTATCTCGAACTCCTATAGTAAAGAATTTTTGTGAATCGAGAATTTATGATGAGCAAACGGAAATTTTGGTGAACCGCAAACAACATGCAAATAACCTGTGAGAAGAGCAAGTTATAACAATATGGCAGTTCCCACTGCCAAAATAATGTGGGTCAATGTCTTATCAAAACTAACTGCAAATGGTAATAGCCAAATGTAAGGGTTAATAGACTGGACCTTAGGTGACACTTTTTTGTATTATATGAACTTACAAAGTTCCTTAGAAAGCTTCCTTTTTAACCTTCCGGTGTGATTTGCAGTAACTTGGTAAAGGTTCTCACGGTCATGGTCCAATCCAAGGGGAATAAAAGTGGACGACAAAATCGTCCTAATGCTATCAATGTGAGAAAGGAAATGATTCCGAGACAGGCTTCTCATCTTTTACACTAGACTTTGAATTATCGCTAGAACACTGAAATTATCAACACTTCTCACAGTGGATGGAAACTAGAAGAAAAGTCTTAAAACTCTTGTAATCAAGCTTGACATCAATTCAGAGAAATTGATCCAGGGAAGTTCCCATGCATCATCGAATAACTTGAGCAGAAGGATGAAAGGAAGTTAATAGAAAAGGAAAATAAGATTCCTTCCCATGCAAAAGCTTCCGGTTTGCAAAACTTGGAGATAAGGCATTGCTAAATTTAGTTTTTACCAAGCACAAGAGTGCAATTGAATGAAATTACTTTAGGGGCAAATTGCAAACTGCTACGCTACGCCTAACTTGGCGTAAGTTAACTTTGCTATAACATAATCTTAAGTTACTTTCCTTAAGGAAGCTTTAATAACTGCAAATTGAAGTAGCGTACGACAGTATTTGCAACACGCTTTTAGGAATTGACGCGTTTTATAGGCTACGCTGAGGAATTGACGTACTAGGTTCCAAGTTGTTGAGAGGATAATAAATATTTTGGTCATGACTAAGAACCCCATTGGTCCTTGGAATCTGTCGATGAGGCTGATTGAGTTTCAACAATGAAGCCTACTTGAGATCCCTGGAGTAGTGTTTCTACCTGTACTTTTTGGTAACAAGGGATGAGCCCTGAAGTATCTTCTTGTGAAAATGAGCATCATGTTCGAGTGTGTCATGTCATCATGTGTGTATACCTTCGGAAAGCATCCAACCAAATGCAAAGACCTCCACGATGATGAGCTCAATTGCCGACACAAGAGCCCCTACCACCCCAAACGACTGAGAGCAAGGCAATTCATCAACAAAGTCTCATCCATCACAATTTCAAATAGAGCTAGAGCTACTCAGAAGATTCACTCAACGAAAAACTTAATTTGTCGACACTCTCTGCTAAACGGTTGCGTAATTGGAAATGAGAAACGAAAACTTTTCCATCTGCCGCCCGCTCTCCTTTTAGTTTCATGGAGATCCATAACTGTCAAAATTTTGAATTTTCCTGTCCCTGCAAGCCATCATGAATTTTAGATTTCAAAAGGGACCAAAGAGGAGGACGTTTGTTGAATATTTGTCTGAGTGGTGTTGCTGCCCGGGTTCGGATGAGGGTTGATTCGCTCCGCTTCCTTTCTCTGTAGCACCAGCAATAAAATATGTAAGGAATCAATGTGCGTGGAGACTTTGGCGCAGTCGCCCCCGCCATAGAGCCCATGCCATCCGAAAATTCGGATGTTGCCCTCACTCCCTCCTCAGCCTAGGAGGTTTTTAGTCTTGAAAAATCAACCCGAAAATGCAGTGCCTTCTTGTTCCAAAGTTAATTAATGTTTTGCATCTAGGGAGCTGAGACTTGTGATTATGATGGGGAGTTATTAAGTAGCCCAGAAGGGCTTAGAGAGAGATGATTCTGGGATTAATTGAGACTGAAGACTGAAGTCGTTAAGGCCTTAACTGTCAACCTGTCAAGGTATGCCTTGAGGGGGTTGAAGTCTAATTACAAAACAAACGTCGGAGGTTCACTCTTACTAGTGAGTGACGTGAATTAAGTGAAGGAGGCGTTGACATAAAGGGCCCTGTGAGAAAGACAAAAATTAGGCACTGGGCGTTACCCCTTGTTTGCAAGGAAGCACAATAATGAACTTTTTTTGTAAATCATGTCAATCCATTGCCCACCAATGGAGAAACGGATTTTAAAAACATCCTCCCTTGCCCCATTGTTCTAACTTTTGAGAATTTTAGATTTAATTTTGTTGTGTTTTGTTTTAGCACCGGTGGAAGTGACAGGAGCTCCGCAGGAGGGAACATAAAGGGGAAATTTGCAGAATGACATAATGACTGTGGGCGAGGAAAAGTGCATAAATCAATTTAGAAAAGGAGCTTCCCTTTCGGAGGCTTTTATTTTAAGAAATTATAAAATGAACAGAAAAATTAAGAAAACCGGTTTGTAACACAGGGGAAGTAAAATGAACCCCTTATAGTTCATTCATCAAATGAAATATTTTTTTCATTTCTACAATTTGATGGGAGCTTAATAAAAGTAACAAATATTTAAATGACCATCTACAAAGGGCAGTTTGTCATTGTCAACTTGGTCTATTGTTGAAAAGTGCAATATGGAACATAAGGAGGGACAATGCTCAAACATTTTTCAACAAAGGTCGTTGAAACCGTGCCGAATTTGAAGACTTTTAAATGACAGGCGTGTTGAGATTGGATGCTTCCTCGACACGGTCGTCCTCGTGGTTCTTCTTCACGAAAGGTAGACAAATTGGGACTTATAAGAATATTGTCATCGATCCCTTGTAAAAGTACAGGGGTACTTCAAAGGGCCAAAGGTGATTCAAGAGGTTCAAGAGGCCACTTGAAAACTAGGCGAAAGGGACTGATTATAAAATATCGTAATAAAAACGTCCGAAATCTAAACTTCTAGGGAAGCCGTTTTAGGGAAGCTGTTTCAATTGACCCCAAGTGTCATTTACACTTAAGACTTAGGAGTCCCTTAAGGCCTTGTCCAACAAGGTCCCTTAAGAATACAAAACAAGGAGAATTGACTTTTTCGTATTGATTGAAGAGCCCAAGAAATATGTCACTGGCGACACTGTTTTTTCTTCTTCTTAAGACACCAAGTCCGGAAAGTTGTCGCACCGATTGCATGTGTCACGAAGTCCTTATTGAGTCTTGCTCTTATTTTTTGTGCCCTTTAGTTTATGACATAATGAGACAAGGGCCGTTTTGAAAAGGATCCTGAAAGCCTTTATTGGTTGTTCTCAACTTTTCCAACTTTTGGAAATTCCTCTTTAGGAAACAAAACAAAAGTTGAAAAGGACTTTTGAAAAGGAGCTTTCCTTTGTTTACTCCTTCGTTGACAAATTATGGCTGCAAGGCGCGTGGACTTGCTTTCTAGCTCAAGGTGTTGAGGAAGTAGCAACTGCTACAAGCTGGGATCGCTGCTAAATCGCTGCCTGCCAGTCGCCTCCATTCATTTCAGTTCATCCTTTAACTTGAACGTTGTAATTGAGACAAACTTCCGCCTTGTGTTGCTGACCATTTGTCATGTGACACGCCTTCGACATCCAAACACTTAGAGCACGAGTCCCTCTCCACAATTCTTTCCTTAATCGCCTTGTTCACAACACTTCTCAATTAAGTCATTCCACACGCTTCCTTTTCGTCTTTATGTCAAAAGGATCATTCCGAACAGTTAGCACCTTCATTCCCTCCAGCATGCAGACTCAATTTTGATTTGAATTTTTATAATTTAGGTATAAGGCTGACGTGAGAATGATTAAGATGAACGTGTTTCCTGTTCGCTCAGAGTAACGTCTAATTAGACTGACGTGCAGACGCACAAATCCTACCTGAAGGGCTGAGCATGGACACAAATTTCTAAATTACTGCCAGCTCTACTGCCAATGTTGAAAAAACGGTTTTTACTGTCCTTAAATTCTACGTATCACCTCATTCCCTTGCGCTTTTGGTTTTATATGACTTAATTTCCCTTCTTAAGGAAAGCTAACTGGAAAAAATTCCCGTTTTGCAAAGTTTTGCGTTGTGCTAATTCTAACAATTAAGCCATTACATCTTTACTGCTATACCTTTAGCGTATTACGCAAAAATTTTTACAAGGTTTTACGTTTTCACATGAAAAATCATAAAAAAGCTTCCAACTTTGCTGATGATAGGGTGGTAGTTTATGGCTCCCAATTTTTGCAAAAAGGAAAAATCCTTAAAAGCAGTTAAAAGCATAAAGATTAAAATAGGGTTAGCTTTAGACCTAAGTCTGGACCTTAGTTTGAATTTCAGCGGAAGTGCTGACAGTAATTTAAGAATAACGTCGATGTTTGATATTATTTGAAGATTCTAGATGGATATCGAGAGTGTAAATATAGATATGGAGATAGTGAGGTAAAGTAATTACAGCCCCGTCTGATTCAACGCCTGCGCATCAATTACCTTTGTTTCGAGTAGCAGCTGCCTATCGACTACTGGATCGTGTTCAGTGGAGATTAGTGACTTAAATTCCCCTTATCTCCTTGTTGTCCTTATGATTACAAGTACCTTAATTACACCCTGCCTACCTTCCGGATGTATTAAAAACTTCAAGGTGGTGGTCCAAGTCCCGGGTTAAAATCATAAGGGGCTAGAGCGTGTGCCTCTTCCTTCTCAAGAGCCACTTATCAAGTTATTATGAAGTGAATCCTTCATCATCGCAAGTTCCTAACTCAATCAACACTTGGACTTTGCCTTTGCATACTAAACTTGAATTCCAGACTCTGGATTGGAAGGCCCACAGGGAAGAAAGAGTTATAAAGCCCCTTACTTTAGAAGAACAAATGTGGCTGCCTCATTAGAAGCTTCTCGCAGAGCGCGCGGCTTCTCACTCAACTTTTGAAAATGTTCGTCTCTCATTAATTCCATGTGGAAATGTTTAATCAAAACTAATTAAAATGGAAACTACGTCGTTCTACCGAGAGGAAGATTAGAAGGGGAGTTCTGTCTCGTGTGTTAATTAATAAGAGAGAGAGAGAGAGAAAGTTTTTCCGTTGTCTTTTGCTCATGGTTTAGATGTGACCTTACCTTTCCTTGTTCCTTGTCAAAGTCGCAGTCACGCAAGTCCAGAGGGTAACCATTACTGACGGGATTGAAGACTAATTGAAGATTTGTACCAGTTGCAATGAAAGCCTAAAAAACAAAAAACAATTTTTGGAATTAAAGGGCAATTCGTAGGGGGAATCAATAAGCTTTTTAAGAGTATTAAATTCTAAAGCTCCAAATTCCCCCTACCCTTACCCTTATTTCTAACTTTCTAGCCTTTATTTCATCCCTCCAACTTAGTCTAAAGTATAGGAGATTTTCATCCGAAATTTTATCCATATCCGATTTCCAAATTTCATCCTCCAAGGACCATCCGAGGACTAATCTAGTTACAAATCATGAAGGGGAAATGAGCGCCATGTTGCAGGGATTCATTTTTCTCCAGATGACTCCGCGCGGCACCCTTCTGTGGATTTTCCAGATCGGACATCCACATACAATAGCCACCGGCGGAAAAGTTGAAAAAGCTGAAACTTTTATTATTTGTTTTCAAAAGGGCCGGAGTTTGGCGCACTTTGTCGGTTCCAGTAAACTTCCAGATGAAACAGCCAAGTCCATGGCCGTGTAACTCAAATCCAAAAGTTACCCAGGGAGCCGCATCGTGCTTTTATTACCCTCACAAGTTGGAACTTTCGGATAAAAAAAAATTCAGGAAATCCTGGATTCTCTGAACACTGCAGTTGGCTCCAGACTTGGCAGAGTGAGACAAAATGTGGAAGCAAGTGGTAGATTCCTTTCGATTTCCATCACCGTAATTGCGCTACTCTGGGATTTTCATCTTCCGCGTTTTTTGCCATAATGGAAGCACAAAATCCAATCATTATTCCGAGCAAAAGTTCGTATTGGATTCTCCTAAGGATGATGATGGGATGGAAGAAATTACTTTTTGTCTTGTCTTTCAAAATCTAATTGTCTCCTCTGCCTTGTTTCCAGGGTAGCCTTAAGTTGAATATTTTAATAACTCTGAGCTATGGGAACTTGATAAAGTGCAAAGTTTAAATCGCGGTTTCCTCTCGGCTTGAGATAAGAATGACCCCTAGCTGTAATCAAGTTTTATTAATTGAGAACGGGAGCCTCGTAGCCCGGGAGCGGGGCTTTGTGATTCGCCATGTAGATTAATTCCAGTTCTGTAGCATAAGCATATGAATGCAAATGTCTGGCGGCCTTAATATTATTAAATTAAGAGCTTAGAGATAAACTCATTTAACTTACGATTTCAGTATGTCCTTCCCGGCATCCATTTTGAAACCGCATTTGTCTCTCTTCAATTGGTCTATCTCTGAACCCTGTGTATCGCACCTACAGAGAAATTAAGACAAGGAAAATAATGACCAAAGAATTATTCATAAGGCATAGTTGGCACTGCGCAAAATGGAAATTTTCCAGTTGGAAAAACGGAGTCATCGCATGACTAGGTGACAAGGTTCGATGTCATTTTGAAGAAATGAAAGAGGAATCAAAACTTTGTATTTTCTAATCGATAAAAGCTTAATTCGGGTTCTGGAACATTAAATCTCTTCGGGACGGCGATCAAAATCAAGGAAGCATAAAATGAATTCTTGTCAAATGAGCCAAGCCGCCGTTGCTATAAAGAAAGTTTCCTTTCCCCTCTGCCTTACTTTCTTTTAACAAAGTTTCCTAAAAGTCAAAAATTAATGTAGTGAACTTTTCCGTTTTTCGCTGCTTAAATGCAGCTTTTGGCTAAACCTCTAATAAAGCTGAACGTCCTTGGCTTAAATCCCGCATGTTCCTTTGCGGTGGCGGTGGTTTTTGTATTGCACCTACGCCAATCCTCATATGTCAACCGTAGAAAAAATCCAAGAAATTTTATAAACTCCGCTTTCCCTTAAAACCTCGCTCATTGGCTTACCTCACTTTCACGACTTAGTCGCCGAAAGAGTTCATCAGACTCAAATTTATTTTTTTGATCAGGAACTACACGCGGCATTTTGAAGTAGAATCTGGGCTTGGGTTGTGGCTCATAGAGGCCGAGAGAGTCAAAGGGCAGCATGGAATTTGGGATTTGATGGTGGTGGGGAAAGTGACCATGGGGATGCGGCCGAAACTGGTGGTGGTGGACCGGTGGTCCGAGACAGGAGACGGATGCTGCTTTGTTCATGACTAAGGACATTGTGGATGACACTTAATTGGACCACAACACTGTTGACCAATTGGTTGTGGAGAGCGTAGGTGCCCACAAGACTGGCCACAAAGAGCAAACAGAGACCTGACTCTGCTTCCTGGTGAAGCGACACTAACTCCGGTCCGAGGGAGAAGCTACACTTCCCGCAGCCTCAAATAATAACCAAGTGGTTGGGGACTGGGAAGCGTTAAAAAAGTCGGGGTTATAATGTACGGTTAATAAAAATCCTGGGGTATGGATTTGGTTCCTGTGCCGTACCCAATGGTGAGATTCTGGGGTTCCCATTGGTGGTTTCGGGAAGGCAGAAGGCGGTCGTCTCGGATAGACCTACTCCAACTAAACTTGGGGTTTCCCTACACCACCCCTATGTGGCCCAGGCCTAATAAACCCACTCCTCCGAACCCCAACATTCCCCTCGTAAGCGAGGCACAAAAACCATGTACACCTCACCAAATAACGCTATGCGGGGATAATAAACCCACAATACCCGGGAAATATCTACAATTACAATATCATCTTATTCTAGAGTCGAAATATCAGTTAGAACTCTTAAGAAACCTTAAGAATTCTACTATTATAACGTATTCATCGTATTTGTATCGTATTCTACTATCTATGCTTATCCTACACTCTCTGTTGAGCTTAACAATTAATATTCTTGCTACCTACTACTGCTCCACTGTTACTATTACCTAATATTGTTTGTGCTACTCTATCTTCCTAGCTTCTGGTTCACCCTATATTCAAAATGTATGCTAAATCCTACCTAACTTATTTGATAACCTTCACTTATCTCAACTATACTCTGCAATTCACATTTTCTATACAATACCTTGTCCGTATCTAACTTTACTCTACATTCCCAACATCTTTCAAACTACTTTTGATTACTACATTCTACGATACAGGTTTTCCCCTACTTCTATTTTTCGTATTCCTGTTAGGAACCTTATTTTGTCTACATTTTACTATATTTCCTTAAACTTTATGTTTTAGAAAGACTTTGCTGAGTGGCTTATTCCTATTACAATTTCCACTGATAATCTGACTTACCTATGTCAGTATGAAGTCAATATGTCAACTTGTAAATGGGATATGTGCAGATGCATTTTTTTTTCATACTTTCCCTATTATTATAATTCTTACGCAACATTTTCATGAAACTTAGCAAACATAAACCCCCTGCTAAAGTATTCATTCTCTATAGACGAAATTCAATTCACAATCTTCGCCAATTGCTCAGATTGTTTACAGGCTCTTGTACTATTTACCCAAATGCCTCACCGAGGTAGTTGGAAAATGACTGAACTTGGTATGGATTTCCCTTCATATAACTGCCTGGTAATAAAAGCCTTCTTTGGCACACAAAGTGCCAAATGTTTAGTAACAACAACAGCAGCGGCTTCCCTTTCATCGAAATCCCATTGCCCATCTCAATTTCAGCTCTTTTATTGTCATTATTTATGTGCCGCTGAATTTCAGCAGCCTACCAGGCAGAAAGAAAGAAAGATTCAGAGGTAGGTAAAACTGGAACATCAACAAGGCGCCTTATCATCACCATCATCTGCTCCTCTTTCTCCAACGTTTATATATTGTAACACTCCCGGGAATCCGAACTAGGGAGGGGGTTTTATCCGATCCGATCGGACACCATCCGCCTTTGATCAATGGGCTTGATACAGCCAAACTGATTTCATTTTGCGTTCACTTTGGGGCACGCCAAAAATTCTAAGGATGTGGCAGGGGGTAAAGCTTCACATAAAGTATACAGGAGAAAGCTATTTTCCATGTCGTCAGTCTCGTGCGTCATCTCCGTTGAACCGGAAAGTTGGACACAATGATGCATCGCTCCTTAGTGTGCGCAATCCAAAGGAAATCGATGACTGCTTGTAATCGTTTTCGAAATCTGACATTGCAATCCATCACTTGCTCAGTCGTCTCTTTTTGTTTTTGATTGCTTTAGATTTTTGATTTGTAACCAAAATAACCAAAACCCCAGAACCGACAACTGATAAAATTAATCGGCCACCAAGATTACCACAAGAGGATTCTGGTGAGACGCGCGAGCCAAGATTTTGGACACACTTGTTGACCGCATTCGCCTCGCATGATTATGGATTTGGAGGTTTCTTCATGGAGTTAAGACGTGGGAATTCTCACTCCATCGAAGACAGCAGAAACGCTTCAGTTGATGAATCTCTTGAAATCACAAGGGTTGATGTGTACCCAGTTTGTTTCATTTTTCATCATTTAAATTGAAGTCACACAAGGGTTTCCAGTGATGCTTTCTGCTTCACGTAATTGGTCATTTACGATCAACTTCTCTCCATGAAAAGAACATTTTTGTCTGATTCTTAAGCCAAGTCTATCGTCTTCCTGTTGACAAAAGGGGCGAAGAACTCCAAAGTTCCCATGAATAATTCACTTATTCTGTAAACCAAAACAGAAAATTGTGCTTCATTTAGCAACAAGTTTATCACAGTCAGGCGAAACGATTTCAGTATTTTTAACGGGAAATTGGAATGTAGACAAGTGGAAAGGACTTCCTATGGTAAATGCTTTCACTCGGGCGGCACAAAGGCTGACGAAGAGTTGGCATCAGAACAGCTTCGCCATCTACCGGAGGAAATCCAATTCACTCAGGACTTTTGCTTATGAAAGCTTTCATTCCTTCTTTCTGTCATGAATTGCAGCCTAGTAAACCAATTGAAGCAGATAAAAACAAATAAAGATGAACGTTGGAGACAAACCCGTTTGTCAAGCAAGGTAACTTGCACAGTGGCTTTAATTATAGAAATTGTATCTACCTACTTAAACGTCTTCCTTGAAGATTTATTAATCAAAGCCAACTGCATAGTTTTAAACAGAATCTCGATAAGTTATTCGCTTTCGGTTCTATTTAAGAAGTTGGCAGTCAGTTGCTCATCTTTGTCGCAAGCAAAGTAAGCCTCGATAACCTTGTCTTTGTCATACCCAAGGTTTACAAGCTGCAAGAAAGAGAAACAGACTTTTAGCTTGTGGGAGAAACATGAGTTTATATAATTATTTTATACCCGATCGACTGCAGCTTGTTCTTCCGCCGTCAGTGTTTTTCCGTCCATGATGACTTCTAAGAATTCCTTGTTAGCCTGTTGGAGTATCAGTAAGTGTTAGTAGACTATTACTTTCTGCTGTTAGAATACTGACTTGTACTTAGTTTTTCCTTAAGTAACCACGTATACCAAGTGTTACTCTGCAGAGGAAGTAAGGTCAATCCAGACTGGAGACAAGTGAAGAACTGGCTACACTGGTTTCTAAGCTTTGGAGTTTTAATATTTGAAATTAATTATTCAACTGAATGATAAACCTTGATTTTAGCTCATCTGCGTCTGGGTATAACATCGTAAAGGATTACGATTACAAAACTCTTCAAGATTAAATATTTCATGTAACGCAATAATTCATGTTAATTCCATCAAGGTTATGAACATCTCGAACTCGTGCGATGTCGTCACGATGCCTCCGAGCCTAATTAGTATGCAAAAACCAAATGAAGAGTTTCACACGAACAAGAAAATCTTTTAGCAAAAAAATTGTAGCAAGTAAAAAGTGTAAAGTTAATTAAGTAGTTTACAGTTGTTCATGCCTTGTCACAACTCACAAGTTAAATAACATGTCAAATGATAACCTCCACCGCGACCTCTGGCTGATCATGACCATACAGACTTTGTACTCACCAGATCAAACGTATTTGAGTAGAAATCTTGGCACTTAGCTGATTGACCTCACCCAGATAGTAGTAATGAATTAGCAATCCTCAAATGCTCCATGCTCGTGCAGTTTCCCTTATCACACTCATACTAATTGGAACAATTTAATGATTAAGGTCACAATCAAGGGAGTAACTTCAACATTAAGAAAATATTGTTAATATGAATTGTTTATTCAGTATTAACAACTGTGTGTTGTGACTTTTAATGACAACTTACTCTTGACCACTATGTTCGAACAAGTAGTTGGTAGCCAGTTGCTCATCCTTGTCACATGCAAAGTATGCCTCGATAACTTGTTCCCTGTCAAATCCAAGGCCTACAAGCTGCAATCAAAACATTAATTATTTTGTGTGAGAAACGAGAATTTAGACAATTCTTTTACCCTATCAATTGCAGCTTTTTCCGCATCCGATAGGTCTTGTCCGTCCATATTTAGCTTTTAAAAGTTGTCCTTGTTGGCCTGTTTATGAGGTGCCAGTATACGCTCTAGAGAACTTCTTTAGAATACTCGCTTACTTTAGGATTTACTTAAGTAGTCATGTACACGGTTGAGGTGTAAGGCTTCATAAAATAACCACAACCGTCTGCTTCTTGCCATGTATTATACTAAAGTATTACAATTCCTGTCAGTTTTTCAAACATCCTTTCTATCCTAAACCTTCATTACGCGGGTTTTCTATTAAAAAGGTTTGGAGACTGCCAATTTAATTGTTTCAATCTCACCGCACCATCTTGTGGTAATTGACTTCTTCCGCGTTCACTCGAATCATATCTTTTTAACCACTCGACCACATTTGGCTTTGTTCTACTTTATCCCAGAACAAGGCTGGACTTGTACGTTGCTAGAGTACAGAATCGTATTTAATTGAATACGTCACCACGTTTTTGTTGGACTTTGTACACTTTTTTGCGACACAAACAAGTATAACCTCTAATAAATTATTATTTACTGAAAATCTTATCAAAGGATTTAATAAAGATTTTATACCACGGAAAAAGATTCAATAAATAGGATTCAAATGAGGATATTACCTTGGATTAGATGCTAAAAGCCTGAAATATAAAGTGTGCCACATACAAGTGTGGGGATGGAAACGGAAAAACTCGGTTTTAGTTCATCTTGT
>VNWY01000508.1:0-40318 GCA_009869845.1 Pseudachorutes palmiensis | reverse complement strand
TGTGCGTTTTTGACGTGTTTTTCTTTCACGTGTGTTTTGTATATTTTTGGCGTGTGGGAAAATTGTTTCACGTGCGGGAAGTTTTGAAGTATTGAGTCGATTCTCCCCTCATAGAATCCACGTATAGTTTTTTTTTGGAAAGGAGGCAATATTTACGGCTTCGGGGAAAATTGACTCGGCGTTAAAAAAAAGGCAATTGCAATTACGGAATCGTAGGTATTCTAAAATGGTTATGGAATCCCTGCGCCCACCAAGGCTCATAGTCGGTTCGCAGTACTTTGTATGTAGTACTTTGAGTTCCACTGAAGGCATTGGACGCAATCACCAATAACACTGTCAATAGTAACTCACGTATATGCATAAAGCACTGTCAAAGAGTAGCTAGGTCGTACATCCATAGAAATGTCAGATGAATATATATTTAAGCTGTGATATGTATAGAATAAAAACATCCACCTTTTAGTTACGCAAGCGCCAAAGTATTTAAGTAATTTCTCGTTACAGACGACACGTTTATTACGCGTTCAATTCAATACAGAAAATAATGAAAAATGAAGTGGTTAACAGTTTTACTGTGTACTACTACGGAAAATTTTAAGGATATTCATCGGTCTTAAAGTTCAGTTTATTAATTGAAACTCTAAATTAATTACTAGAATTTGCAAGTCATGATAACCACTAGTTCCGTGAGGAATAATCTAATCAGGAGGACACAATAGGTCCACTTCAATAACCAAAAGAGTGATAGCGTCATATGACCACGGCCAGCACAATTTGCTTTTAAGGCCAATAACTTGGGCTGCGGAGCCAGAAGACACGCGTTGCACAAGCATTAACCCTAATATAGTTCACCTCCCCATTTAAAAAAATCGAAACAAAATGCCAAACTTTCGGCTAGAGACGAATTTACCTCGGGATAAAATCCCACCTACGTTTGCACGAGAGTTGATTCAACTAATTTCCAAAATCCTCGGAGAGGGGAAACCAGAAGGGGTAATTATCCTACGTAAATGAACTGAATTTGAATAAGATTGATGAAATTAACATGGATTTTCCAGGTTTGTGCAGTGACGATTATCCCCGATCAGATCATGGTCCATGGCACAACGGAAGGACCATGTGGCCAAGTAGTCTTCTCGTGCATCAACAAATTCGGCAAGGAACAAAATGTCGGCTATTCCAAAGCCATTGCTCAGAAGCTTGCAGAAATCGGGATCCCTTCGGACAGGTGCTACATCCACTTCCAAGATGTCAAGGCTTATGAAATCGGACTTAGAGAAACAACCGCATGGGAACTGCTAGGGGATAAAGCTTGAATTTCCAAATATGGCAACTGATTGTATTAAATAAATTGGATATTTACTGCTGCGACCAAAAATTGATTCGGTACCTCTTTGTTGTGTAAAGTCGATTGGATTCTTAATTCCATGGTGTATGCGAAACAACTTTTTCTTGATGTTGTTTTGATTTACTCACAATCCTGCGAAATTATTTCTAGTTTTGTTACATAAGGATCCTTCAACAGAATCAAAGTAGGGGGTTTATTTTTGCGTATACCATATTCGAGGCTTCGAAGTTTTTCAGTGTAGATTTAGTCATGGCTTGTGTCAGTTCAAGCTTTAAGTTCTTGGTTTCAGCCTTGTTAATTTTTACCAAAATATTAGTAATTACAAATTCTCAGAGCACGGAAGTCAAAAATGAACTCAATGATGATCAGCAAGGAACACTAGATGAGGTAAAATGCATTATATAGCAATTTCAAGAGTGATATCAAGGCTTGGGCCAATAAAATTTGAAAAATTAAACGACTCTTTGCTCTAATTTCCAAATCTGAAAATCAGTTTAGACGAGCAGTGGAATCTGCGTTGTATTTGGACTACCAGCGTCAAGATACGTATTTAATTAACTGGATTAAAAGTAAAGGGATTAACAATGAATTATTGTTGAATAAAGAAATAACCGAAAAGACACTTTTTTAGATAAGAATTTTGACGTTGGGAAAGCAGCAGAAGCGTTGAAAACTGTAAGTTCTCATAGGTGTTCCTAATTTTTTAATTCCATGGATATGCGGTTGTACATGATTACAGAGCCTGCGCTACAGACAAGAGAATGGCATCGACAATATCCTTACGGAGCCTGAAATGCTGGAAATGCACAAAGCATATCCTGCTACATTTGGCAAAGCTGTGGACAAGGTAGGGGATCCAGCATATCAAGTAACATTCTCCACATGGGACATTCGAAAGGCCGTAATAACTGGCAAACGAGAAGCTTTGGATCGCTATGTCTTCTTTATTTTTGAGTCAATCACAAACGTGATGCGATCAATGAATGCAAGGCATTGGATATTTTTGGCGGATATGAGCAACTACAGCCTGAGAAAGCATGCTTGCTTGGCATGTAAGATTCATCTTCATTCGATTTTTCGGATTTGGTCAAGCTAATTCTTGCAGGTGTTCCATATTACATTCATCTGGTCACAACGTTCGAGAAGCATTATGCAAATACTGCAAAATATGTAATTGCCATTAACAGTAAGTTCAACTAGAATCTATTAGACTCATCAGAATATTAACTATTTACTTATTTTAATTTATGTCCTTTCAGCACCAAGGATATTTGAAGGTAAAACTCGTACAAGCTATACTTTTTCAAATCTAACATGAGTTTAATTTAACTTGTACAATTAGCTGTTTCAAATTTGATGATTTCACTGATGAGCGCTGAAACTCAGAAAGTGTACAAGGTTAGAAATAAAATTATTTGAATTGAAAATAGTTTTTATCAAATTATCTCACAGGTCTTCGGACCTGACAAACAAGAATGGCAGCAGTTTCTCCTGAACTTGTTCTCAGAAAAAGAACTGACAAGGCAGTATGGAGGAAGCAAAAGACTGTAAACAATATTATGCTTATAGGCTAAGGTTGTGGACAAATTACTTTAATATCAATTACACTAAGTATAGTTTGTATACTTACGTTAATATCAATTCAACCCAAATTAACATAAAAAGTAGTGGACGAGTGCTTCTTATTGTGATACTGTAACCGCATTCCTTTCTATTTTTTAACATGGCCAAATACGTAACTGGTATAGGAAGTTTCGTTTGATAGGACTTGTTGCTCAGTTTTTCTTTAGAACAAGAGTCCGGTTGAGAAACATTGCATTATAGTGTACTCTAATTATACATTTTTTTTTTAATATAAAATACTTGCAATAGTGCCCGGAATTTACAGTGTAAATTAGATTGAATTAGAATAAGAAAAATATGGTAAATAACAAAGTTTGTAGATTAAATATTAAATTGTAAGGAATACTAACTATAATATTTTAGTCTTAAAATGATATACACGGGAGCATTAACTTTATTTTTCCACTAGCTAAATAGGATGTCTGGAGGAAGTTGGATTCATTTCATTCTGGAGGAGACTGGAAGATTTTCCGAATGAATGGGATCCACTTTGGAATCTGGAGACGGGGTTTTTTGATGATCGCATTACTTTTGGACTCCAGGCTTTTCTCGTCTCCAATTGGCCTCGTTAAACATAGAAAAGAGGATTTATATAATCGACTTCTTATGACTCCATTTGAAAAGGTTTGCCCACAAACAATGCTTTCGGCTCTTCTCCTTTTCTTAGAGATAATAACTCAAACATTAGGTCATTCCTAAAGATTAAAGAGTGAAAGCAAACGATAAAGGGTTGATGAACTTACACAGATTTTTTTGGAAAATGGATCAAATGTTGTATTAGAAACAATTGATAATTTTTAACAAATATATTAAAGTGAATGTTATTTTCAACATGCATTAGTGCAGGAAATATGGTAAAATTTAATTGTATGGTAATTCAATTGGATGGAAATGTTGCTGAAGACTATAATGAGTGGAAAGGAATATTCCAGAAGCAATTTTATTTTTCGTCCTTGACGCAATGTTTTTGACACTTCCTGATAAACACCAAAGTTGTTTTGTTCCGTCACAAGAAAGGCTTTTGTACTCGCGAGAAGCTCTGAAAGGTTTCATTGTATGAGAAATAATCATGTGCATTGTGTTTTCAGCTTAAGCTTAGATAAAGGACTTGTTACGACGGGGAGAAACATAATATCCTGTTTTCAGTCAGACTTTCGCATTATAAAACTGCTTTTCTTAAGTGAAAATTAATACACGAGATGAAAAAGAAGGGAAAATCGGATTGACTACTTGTGGCACAGAACTGTATTTTTCCATGCGCGGAGTTTTTTCAAATCTTGACTTCCATTTTTAGCTAAAATGCTGCTAAAATGCTAAAATTGGACACTTGAAATTGTGTGAATCATGATTCCTTAAAATAAAATAAAATTCCAAGGAAAGGAAGGAAGGATGTAATGGGACTGATGGAAAGCGCAATGGAAACCTAGGCAATCGGTGGCGTACAGGAACAGGGAAGACTTTGAGTGAGGAAACGAATTCGTTTTTGGAGGAAATTATTATGCTAAGGAGGAAGGCACATCCGGATCCGGAAAGAGTGAAGCAATCGGTTCCTAAGGCTAATTATTTATATTACATTTAGTCACTAGGGTAGGGGAGGGCGAAGGGGTTAGATTTCCTAGTTCTTCCATTTCCCTAAACAATTCTTACATTCAGCAGCAGTGGAAAATTCAAAAGTCTGCGTGATTTCCCCAGACATTTTTCTTTTAAAGGTTTAAGCAGGCGTTTGTTATGGGATTCGAATAAATTATCTGCTTTATTAAAGCTGGCATTTTTATGAGCGAGGAGGCGGTGACAGGTTTCACTTTAAGCTGCAAACCGCAACGTAAAAATAGGTGGTAATTAGAACCCATCTAATCTTGAGGGAATTAATGAATGACACTCATCCCTTTTCATCCTGATGGCCACAAACCATTTTTCCATAAACCCAAGAGAATTAATAGCGGAATTAAATCAACCCATACCGTTAATAAAAGTTAATTTCTTGATGAATTTCGCATGCTAAAAGTGTAACTATCTTTCTTATAGTTTTTCAACTAATTATTCCATTTTCCATGAAACCTAGGTTCGGAAAATTTTTAAATTGGAATGCAACTTTTAATTTAATTTAGATCACAAAATAGGAAAAATTCGTCAATGTGCACATTGCACCCACAATACTTGAAATTCTCTTTGTTTTAATTCAATGAGGAAAGTGTTGCTAAAATGTCCAAATGTAAAATCCATTCCACTCGGTTGAAGAAAGTGCATTAAGAATTTTCCTTAAAATGACACAGAATATGTGTTTATCCAAAAGTAAAGAGACAGTTGACATGTGCTTGGGGGTGAAAGTTCCTTTAAGGAGCATGGAATAAGGATATGAATGAAATTGGAATCGTGAGAACACTTGAATAAGTCCTGAAACGGGATCCTACTTCTAACAATGAATATGCTTTTGTAAAAGGAATCTAATAAGTTCGTTATCCCCATTGAGCACTCCCTTGTGATCTGAAGAATCCAGTGAATCTAAGTCTTTTATCATGCTTTCATCTGTTCCGGCAAAATACTTTTTGTGACACGGGAAACTTTTGGTAGAACATAATGTTTTAACGGTCGATGACCATTGTCGATTTCCAAAGTTAAAGCATCGCCTCTCAATGGGAAGCAGTATGAACGACACACATGGCGCCTTTGTCAACCTCAGCATGCAGAGGAGAAAGTAATTTCCTCAATCGTTATTTCGAGATAAAAGGCGGAAGTTTGACCCAACAATTTTTCAACTTTTTGATGATAAGCATAGTGGATTTTCCTTCCTTTCAGATTGAGAACTCACCTAGGTTTCACTATGGGCATAAGAAAATGCGGTTATTTTCAGCGTGTGGAGCTCTGGTGTCTAAACTTCAAACATAACCGCTTTCCCTGGAGAGCTGATGAGGAGCCTGCAAGGAAACTATAGTAGCAATAAATTGGCATCATTTTCCTTTATCACTTCATTCCGGGAGAGGTGTGCCGAGAGTAAAATGCAATTCGTGTAACACGCATTACGAAAAAAGCTCCATGGCGCTGAAAGTGGGAATTCTCATTGCGAATTCATAATTCATATGTTAGATCTCAGGCGGCAACTCTGTTTGATTTTGGATTCACACAAATGGTATAATAAATAGGGCCATCCCTCTTAAGTCTGAGTTTACTAATAAGGCAAGAGAACTCGAAAACCTGCGTGGGTTAGAGTCATGATTTTGGTTAGTTTATAATTTGCAATTCCGAGATCGGATTATGAGCGCGTCATCAGATTCATTAGAGGCCGCAAATCTCATTATCATCTGCTCATTAATTCTTGGGAGTATCCCAGGATTTTAGTGATTGAGCTTATCACAATACAAAAACAAAATTATTAAAATTGGAATATTGTTCATTGCCCTTTCCGTTTATGAATTGAACCTTATTGAACTGACAAGCGAACTTGACATTTCCACTCGTCCTTCCCTAATGGAAAATAAAATTCAATCATCGGTTTTTGTCTTTTCCTTATTCCATAGCTTCCAGCAGTTACGGAGTCCGTGAGGTTCTAATCCGATCCGTTCAAGTTGCCCACAAATTGAATGCAAAAGTTTTTATAGGCTAAAAGATGCTTTTATTTCGTCTCCTAAAACACACGGAGCCTATCGCCTGCCTTATCACAGAAACTTTTCCTTTCATGCTGTGACTATTGGATTCAAGAAATGGCATTAAAAAGTTCCCTGAGAAGGCCAAATGAAAAGGTATTGAAATCCAGACTGGAGCACGTATGCTCAGTGGATTTAGTTTCTGCCGTATGATTTTTGACGCACTAACTTAAGCCGTTTTGACTTTGAAGAACCCCGGGAAGAAGCTGGAGACCGGAAGTTTATTCTGAGTTTTGGTAACGTCATGCCTTGAGAATGGGCTGTGAAGACTAGACCCTCGGAAATGGCGTAGGACGGCTATGGTGACACTTGAGAAGTTGTTTCCCAAGGAAGCATTTAGTGTCACTACTATAAACTTGACGGATACCAATAAATTTTATTCGAGACTGAAGAAGCAAAGTAACGAATTTAAGACAATGTACCTATCATCCTGTCACTGCAGTTGGAACTTTGGACGTTATATCGAGCAAAAAAAGTTCCACCGATGTGCGGCTGAAGGCACGAACCCTTAAATCCTTGAACCTGGAGCAACGCTTCATAAACTTTACTTGTCACTCTCTGACCAGGAAGTTTCCCGCTAAGTTTATTTCTCAGTTAACTTAAATTAGGCTGAACGCCATGGTGGTTTGGACCAGAAGCATTTCCACTTGAAGATGTGGTTTCCCTTCTCAGTTCTAACGGAATTTGACGTGTAGAAAGTGGAGCATAAATGGAGGAGCACGAAAATTCTCTTTTGGCTTTCACTCCTTTATCTCTCAAAGTCCAAACAAGCATCCTCTTTTTTAAGTAAATAGTCCCATATTTTGTGTTATTTTTTAAAATTCTGCTTCAAATGTCGTTTCCAGAAGCTGCTTTTGTGTTTTCAAGAATCCAATTTGTAAAGTTTTGCTCCCATAAGCGTAGTATTCCAAGGCACAGTTTTGAAAATTACCTGCCCTTTCCATGCTTTCCACAAACCAGTGATTGAGTGGAGTAAATGATGATGCAGGCGGTAGCACTTGTATTCATCTAAAGTTCGAGATCTGAGAATGTGTAGTCACTTGAAAGGAAAGTAACACTTTCAATCATAGTGACAAGTGGACAACAATCTCTTTAAGAGGATTTCACTCCAGTGGGACATCAATCTCTAATGAAAATGGAAACATTTCATCTAATAAATGCGTCATTCACATCTCCTTTTTGTAGATTGCAGACAGAATATGTCCTATGTATTATTAGTTAGCGTATTGTTGTGATATGTATTGTAATTTATTAACATACACGCGGTGATAGACATAACATACTTTACAAAGAAACGGACAGGATTTTATTTTAGCAACAAAGGCTTGAAGTTTCCTGTTTGACATTTCGACGAATGAAAAAGATCCTGAAAATGAATTTGACTTGGAATTGAAGGCCGGCAATAAACAGAATCAGGACGAAATGTGTCCTTTCCTGTCATCAAAAACTATGGCATGAATGACAGGATTTGAAGTAACTTGTGCTGGCTAGATGCAAAAAGTGTTTTTGATGAATGCTTATAATTTGTTGACGCAGTGGTTGATGAATAGACTTCAAAGCAAGTTAAATTACGCTCGACACTCCTGGTGGTTATAAGGACAATGATCCCGATGAGTCAGTTTACCACAATTCGCCTCTCACATCAAAAAAGGAAATGAGATTCATTCGACGTCTTTGAAGTGAACTGACCTCACCGTCGTAGTCACCGGGTAGGTGGGGAAAATAAAACCACAAGTATTATTCTAAAAGGACTCGACACTCCACCGTTTTGAGGCCACGCCGCCCTGAAATAACGACTTTGATATAAAGCCGTAAGATTTATGAAGTGAAAATGATCAGGTGTGAATATACCATTCTTGCTCATTCGAATTTTGAAATGTACAACAGCCATTTTGTTGCGCCTGGGACGTGAAAAATGATTTTCGTGCTACCCTCACTAGTGCGTTATTTTAAAACAGAACTTTTATCCCATTTTCATGTGTATAATACAGTCACGTGTATAACGCCAAAGTGTGTCGAAGCATTGCCTTGGTGTCAGTCCAAAAAGTCAAAAGAAAAACGTATCAATGTAATGCCTTGTCACACGAGAAAACAGAATACCTGTTTGAACTATGCCGTAGAAATTCTCAGAATCGGAATTCATTGTTAAAAGAAAGTCTAAAGGAAAACTTTGGTTGCGTATAGTTCCATATAATTGCAATTCTAATGAAAGGTTTCATATAAAGTTTGTTATAATTAGCTTTTTAGCATAGCTTTCAAATCCAATGGAACAATGGAACCAAACGGTGAAGCCTTTTCAATTAAAAGTGAAAGTGAAATTTTCCATTCCAAACTTTCTTTGTTTCTCAAGTCAATGCAAGACTAGACAATGCAAAACATTTATGTAACCCATGATTTCAGTTCCATATTTGGAGACGTACATATTTGGTCCTTTTCAAAAGTGTGAGAGATTTGAGGTTATAAATTCCATTTTGTCAGACACGCGCAAGGTTTTATTCACATTCGTAAGAAAGACGTTGTGAGTGAAGATTACAATGGAGAAAAGATGATTCCAGGAATGTCGCCAAATGACCAATGACTTTTACTCAACGCAAAAAGACAGATGGGCTCAGAGGGCGGGAAATCAATAGTTCCACAGGAAACCAAACAGCGGCGTCTATAAAACTCACGACACCGTGGAAAGTCCCACATTTCCACTGGACCTTGATGATGTTTACTCTGTGCAGAATACACCTTGCATTCTCATCTGAGAAAGTCGAAGAAAGAAAACTTTCATCGTTTCGTTCATTCAAGTGCTGTCCAAACAAAATGGATGGAGAATTATGGCTATTATTTATTCCAAGAACTCAAGCGTTTAGGAATGAAAATTGCGCACTGCGCAATAATTTCAATCGACATTGAAAATTCTATCGATATTTACTCTTCTGAGCTTTGATTTGCGGTAGTATTAATTGGAATTGGAGTGTAATTAATGAGGATATTGTGTTCCATAAAGTCACAAGTCATAATTCGTTTTTTGCGGGTGTTGACCACAATTGATCCTGTAAAGAGATTTCATGTCCACCAATTTCTCGCTACATAAATCCACATCATGGACACCCGGTCGAGACTTGGTTCCGTGGAAGTGACATTTTCTCATGTCGTTCATCAAAGTCCGCTGGAACCCAGGAGCATTCATGTGGGAATGATGTTTGAACTCACCACCATTATTAGCACATTGACTCCACGCTCCGATAAACTCATTGAAACCTCACAACCACGCTGATTAATTACATTGACTCTCCTTTTCAAAGTATACGGCTTACTTGTTCTTGATCCAAATCTCTGTTCAAATAAATGCGTCATAACCTCCTGGTCTGTCGGCGGCTTTTGTTTTCAAGAGGCTTTTCGTTTGTCCAGTCGCTCTCAGTTTGCTTCAACCATTCAGTAATTTATAATATCCTATAGAGGTTGGTCTTCGACTACTTAGGTTTTAAAAATAACGGTGGTATTCTAATGTCATAGGTCTATTTCAATATGTGGGTTCACGCGGAGGCGTTTGATTGGCGGATTCATTCACTAAGAGCTCCATCAGGCTTCTGTGACATGACGACAGACAAAGCGCGTTGACTAGACAAAATGAATTCTACTTTTAAAATATTGTGATGGAAATATGATATATTCATTAATATGATTCTACAGATTCTTGGAGCACTTGTGGCTTCTGGAGATTGGGAACTTGTAGTCACCCACACACACGCCTCTTATTGATCTCTCTCAATATAAATCTCTGTCTAAGGCATTGCATTGTAAGCAGGATATTATATTTCCATAGTTCAGTAGCTTATGTCCACAAACTTGTTTCACAAGCAAATCTTTATTAAAACTAAAAGCATGAACTCTAGGAAATTGAATTTCCAAGTACTATGTTTTATGTAATCGCATGATGAAATAATCATTTTGGCAATGTATTTTATTTTCACAAAACGCAATCAAAGTTTTTCCAAATGGACCAAAGAGAATTTAGAATGATTGTACAAAGCTCCACATAAATATAAACCCACCACAAGGTTTTCTTTTAAATAAATAAAATTCTATGAAGTAGTACAGGTACACAACAAGATTTTGGAGTAGATTTAATCTAATACCATCAAAGCCTGCAAAGCGCTGCAGCTTCCCATTCGGTTAATAGTATCATTAAAGACCCTTGAGAGTGTCATTCCAGACCACGTGTAGAAGTTCTTATATAATATAGTAAACACCCTGTAGTTTATTACAATATAATTAGTACTTCAGTAATGACACCTTGACATTGAAACCGAGAAACAAACAATTCTCTTCGTTAACTGTCTTTTATACGCACTAAATCATAAAGCTGGTTTCATTTGATTCCGTAAAATGATATCTCCGTTAAGAATGAGAGAAACGTGCTGCACTCATTAGACGAATAACTGCAAATACAGTGTAGGACGCGCAAAGAAAATTTTTGTTTTTTTTAACTTTTGTCAATGGGAAACAAAAAACCTGGATTGCTGTCTTTTTCTCGAAGCTTCAAATTCTGTCAACAGCATTAACCAGAACACGACAACCTACAACAACATCTAAAAATATCATTAGGAATTCGAGGAAATATTTCTCCAAATGTCAACATAAGTGTTTATATTTAAATCGAGAGTGGAGTAGGTGGTGTGTTGGGCATGTTGATGGCGACTCCGTCCTTGAATCCACTCCCACTGGAATTTGTGGATGACAAAAGACGTCTTTTATGGTGGTCTGGTGGGGTAGTGTGAAGTGATGATGAGCCCACAGAGGGCGTTTTGTTTCTCCCGACTTGCGCTGTGTTTACATTGTGTTGTCCCTTGGCAGAATTAATTGACGATCCGTTGCTCCTAAAGTGTCCTGGTCCTGGTGACGTTTTCAGTGTGACCGGTGACCCGCCTGACTGCTTCCTTCGGAACTTGTTTATTCTAAAGCTACTGGTGCATCCCATCCCACGGAGAAAGTCCTGCAGGAGATTGGGGTTGAAGAAGAGAAAGATCCAGGGATTCACGCACGAGTTCAACGAAGCAAGGAGAGTCAAGATGGTAAAGGTAGTTCCTGAAAAGTAACAAAATGGATTCATTATGGATTCCAGTTGGGACAAAAATGTTTATAGAGAAGGACTACAAGGACCAGGTGGTTGAATTAAGTGGACAGTCACTTTAATGGGCTCACGTTGAATGTCATGGCTATAAATTCCCTAATTAATTATCTCGAGATTAAATTCGTCCACAATGTGACTGGCGTTTTACGAATTCTAAACCTTTAATGAGCCGCAGTGTTTTCTGTCTCAAGCGTCACTGGCTCGATGCTAATGCCCGTCTGGTTGGTTTGGCGGATATGACGCTTATGTGGCTTTTAGCTTTATTAAGTGAAATTCCTTTGTAGATAATCAAGAGTTATTGGGGCTTTAGACTTTAGAAATGAGAGAGAACGGGAACGGCTACTTGGGGAATTCAATTCGGAAACGTAGGTGTTAGGTTTAGAGAAAATACGAAGGGTTATCACACGCTCTACTTGTAGACACACGTCATTGTAAACCGTAGTTTAAAAAAATTTGTCTAAAACACATGGAAGCCATGTGATGTGGGATCAGTAAACCTGACACACTTGAACTTTCATAAGTAAAAGCTCTGAGCCGTGAACTTGTCCTTGACACGCGCTACAGGATGCATCTCAGCATTTAATCTAAGTCTTTACATTGTCATTTGATTCTGGATGTTGTTTTGAATTATTAATTCAAACCTTCATATCTGAATTGATCTCAATCATTAAAGTTGTTCTACTTGAAACGAAGTAGAAATAAATTATTCATGACTTTAGAGAAACCGTGTTAGAATTGTCATAATCTTACGGTGTTTTAATTAACTCAGAGTTAACGCAGCAGACAACTTCAATACAACTTTTGGAATTCAAGTACAAGTGAAAGGAAGTTGAAGGATTGCAGAATTGCAGCTCCCATGTTCACTCGAGGCATCAAAATAGAGAAGCAATGGAGCAGATGCTGTCGCAGTGGAGCAAAAGACAAGTCACCTTTGAATTGTAGTTTGCTCTGATCTAGAATCAATGCAAATTGCTTGTCATATGTCCTTTGGCATTTGCTCAACGGTGGCACCACCCTAATTGATTCCGTGCTCCTCCATGTGCCCAATTGGATTTCACTGATGTTGAGAAACTTTGTTCCAGGACTTGCTAATCAATGTTTACAAACTTCCGTGCTAATCGGAGACTGTGTGGATATCCTTCATCCTTTGATCTAACAAGCATTCCTCCAGTTATTGCGACACGGAAGCACGTTGCGCTTCCTACGCATCTTGGTTTCGTAAACCAATCCAAGATTAACTTTTTCTGTCCTTCTCCAAAGATCTCAGTGAAAGAAAAGATGATAAAAGAAGTGTAATTGTGCCTTTGAAAAAGGAGTAAATTGACCCTGAGGATTGATGAACCAAAGACCATAGAGAAAGTCAATATTTGTCCAATTCTACTAAATGGATTAAGCCATTCGTCTATCTGCTGTAGCTTCATACATGCTCCCAATATGTAGGTTCCATTCATGTTGAGAAACCTTCTGTTCTTCCTGTATCTGGGGAATCTTCAATTTAAAATGCAGATACCAATTAGATAAAACTTTATCCGACGGGAAAGGAAAAGTCGTGCTATTTAATTGGGCCATTTTCTCAACTTTTCAAACTTTTTTGTGAGCACAAGATCCTCCTCTCAACCATTAAATTCATTCAAAGAAGCTCCGTTTGAACTTACACCACTGATCGGGTCAAAGGAGAATCCGACTAAAAAACTGTAAAGTTTCTGCGATGGCTAATTACCCCCGCCCCTTTCTTCCTCCTCCGAAGTTTTTCATTCAAATCCCTTCTGTGAGTTTTTTATAATCATGCTTGAGAAACATGGTGTACCTTTCATTCCTGTGGAATTACCACCGGTGTAATTTGTGGGAATTATGATACCATATTTGATTTTTGCATTGCCTATTACGTTTGTGCTCACCTGTGTAAAACTTGCTTTGGTATGCATGGGGGTCAAAGGTCACCCAGAGCTGGGCTGTGATGAATGGAGAAGAGCAAAAGATGTAGCAGAAGATTACTGTTACAGTCAGCTTCACCGTTTTGATTTTAGCCCTTGAAATCCCCTTTACGGAAGAAGTGCGGGGCTGCGTTTCCATTTGTCGCTTTGAACTTTTACTCACTGCGACCATGCTCTGCCTCGGGCTGTCATTCTCGAGGGCCTTTGGATTGAGAAGAGCGCCCTCTTTCTTTCCGTTCCTGCTCAATGGCCACTTGTACCCTACCTGGATTCTTGTGTCGGGCTTCTTCGTATGAGGATGGAATTCGACCTTTGCCCCAGTGCCATTAGGAATTATCCTAACGTCATTGGAATGGTTGAACTCATGATCATCTGCCTCCTCTGAAGGGTCTTGCTCTGACAGTGAACAATTTGTGATGTTCATTTCATTCTGATGCCCTGCCATGGAGTTGACATTTCCTTTCTTGTCCAGTCGCCATGAGACTTCCATCTGCCTCTGATCTTTAGTTGACTGGAGACGACTGAGGCAGAGGAGACGAGTCTGGGCCAAGTGGTCGTCTCCCTTGTCTCCTTGTTGACATAATATGTGGGACTGAATTTGAGTTCCCTTGGGCAGTTGAAGCTCTCGTGTGGCTGCTGCCTTCATGTTGAAGTTGGTCCAGATGGTTCTGCAGATGCAGGTGTAGGCGAAGATGAGGATGAGAAGGGGCACTATGAAAAAGGAAATGGCGTACCAGGTTACGTAGACTTCCTGTGCCCCTGGGGGAAAACTGGCCCAGCAGTCGGGAAACCCCATCACGTCTTGGAGACTAAAAATGAAGATTTGCGGAGTGCAAAAGAAAAAGGAAATGGCCCATGCAATCCCCAGCATGAGCTTGGACCTTCGTGCTGTCCAGGTACAGTTTGACAGGGGGTAACAAATTGCTTGGTAGCGGTCTAGTGCTGTCATCACAAGGACGTAAGAGGAAGAGTAAGGGCCAAGGATCTGAGTGAACTTGACCAACTTGCAGAGTAAATTGTTTCCAAGGAATCGGGGGAATGTGAGTTCCATGATGAACTGAGTGCCGACATTGAAGAAGGCTGTGAGGAGGTCAGCAATGGACAAATGGAGAATAAAGTAGTACATCCGACTCATCTTTTGCCGACGGAAGTAAATCCCAAGGATCACAATCAAGTTCCCCAGTAGAGTTGCAATGAAGATACACGAGAGAACTCCCATCTCTATTTTGGCCAGCTCTTCATCCCGTTGGCGAGTGAGAGCGGTGCCGTTTGAATGGACCAAATCAAATAACTGTACAGAGGGAGAAGTCGAGCTCATCAGCGATGTCTCGTTGTCCTCCATTATAGCGGAACTTTCATTCATTCTGGACACTCAACTTTGTCTCGCCCACATCACGTTTTTCCAAAGTTATATTTCTTTTCCAAAATGGGAAAATGAGAGTCCATAACTTGAGTCCAGACTCGACGTCAATTTGTCCTCCTAATAGGCTTCAGGCTTGACCTTTATAATGTGTTGTGGGGGTGGACTTACAATAAAACCAGTTTCTGAGTTATAACTCATTAGGCCAATTTTTAGAGATTGTCACTGATGGCTTAACTAATTCATTCTTGTGTGTTACTGGTGGTGTTATAATTACGTCGTTATGTGCTTATTGTTTTTCTTTAATTGTAACTGAGGGAGAATAGAGGAACAAAAGATTTTTAATGGTGGAAGTGTGGGAATGGAGGGAATGCTTGACTCTAATGATCACCGAGTTCTCACTTGGAATTAGTTTCCTACTGTTTCAATCTTCGTCGGTCTTTAAACTGGAAGAAAGGAGAAATGCTTTCACATTGGTGAAAGTTGTTGCAGGGTGAGTAGCACACTGGCACCAAGCCACTGGGGTAGTCTTCATTTTATTCCTTTCACCACCGCCTCTTTCACCACTTTCACTATCCAGAAAAAACCTAGAGCCGCTAATCCTGGAAGAAGGAATGCGCAATTAAAAGATAGCCTACTAATAAATTACAACCAAAGACTTTGCTCAACACTTCTGAACTCTTTCCAAATGGGCTGGGAACACACTTGATTGGAATAAAAATCAATTTAGAAAAAAGAGGATCAAGTGGCTATTCAAATTATCTCAACCTTCAAACGGGTTGTGCCACACCCTCTCAAGAGGAATAAAAATGAATTGAATTTGTAAGAAAGCACTAACCACTTTTCATTGTTGCGATCGTTTCCAATTTCTAGATTCAAAGTTGATTTCGAAATATGAGACTCCTTTGAACCACAGAAACCAAATCCAGCAAAGGAATGAAAAGAACTGAAGGAAATTCTACTGGAATGGATCCTAATCGACCTAGATGAGAACAAAAGCCAAATTAAAAAAGTCGAATGAGGTATAATAAAAAGTGAAACAAAAAATTAAACTTTCCACTGGGGTAGAAATTCTTTTATGGGAAATGGAAGCTCATTCCACCTAATGATTTCGTGGTATAATCTTCAATTTAATTCGTTTTTATTGCTTATTACAATACTACGTTTTAAAGAATCGCTTAAAATAACCAGATCTTTTGAAACGTCGGTGAAACTTTAGAATCATGCAAGTGCAGGGATGCCTGAGCGGAATTATTTTGAGAAATTACTGTGAAGATTCCACGGTGTGATCACAAGCTTCGAAGTATCCAGTTGTCCTTGAGATTTCCCAACAGGCAATTAACCTTAAACACACAGGAAGACAATGTAAAGTCTAATATAGCCTAAAATCTATTTTTTAGATTCTTAATAGGTTAAAAGTGGAATTTACTTTAGCATGGAGTACATGATTTAAATGACATCATAAACTATTATATCGTTATTCAATATATCTAGTCGCTCTTGGAATTAAGAAGATGATTTAAGAGAGAAATAAAATTAAAAAAAATATTTCTTGTTTGCCTTAATAAAAACCGGAATGCGTAGCTCTAAACTGGATTATGACACTATGGTTACGTCGTACAATATCAACCATATTTAGAATAAGTACGGTTAAATTACCCGGGTTAAAAAGTAGTGTAGATGTTTACTCGTACCTTTTCAAAACGAAACTGCGAACACAATTAAATAAGTACCGTAACCGTACCATGGCTTATGTTCAAAAGCTAAATTAGTTGTAAGACCACATGTGTTTGGTTATAATTTGCCAAAATGAAAAATGTAAAAATTCGTAATAATATATTAAAAAATGTATAAAGTTCACTGACTTGAATTACGAAACGTTTCATTTTTTATAACTTGACCTTTGATAAAGGTGAATGGAAGGTCAAATCTGAATTTGGCATCAGCAATATAGTTGTTTCTCATGACTATGAACTTTTTTATAGTGGTCACTTTTTCATGTTATAAAGGACACTTGACTCTGCCAAACTGGAGTTCATCCCTGCAAATGGAGTTGATAAATGATCTTGCAGTTCTTTAGTTATTCAAGGGCTGCAGAAAAGCGAATACACTACTTAGCTTCCGCTAGTTAAATTATAAAAATCATATACATTAATTTTTATTTGAGATTGAGCATATTCAACAACACATTATGTAATGGTTTGTGAATTTGAGAACAATACAATTTTGGATTTTAGCAAAAAATTACACGGTATTTGACAAGTCGTAATTTTCTCGTTGTGTTTGACAACATTTAATTGGTGTAGGTGGCGGCAGTATCTTAGGACAGACGGCGAGGACAGCCTGTGTCAAAATAAAATAAAAATTGTTATTGTACAGGATATTAATTATCTTGACAAACACGGTGATTGAAATGTAAATGTGTTTGAACTTTAGTTCGCAGTAAGCAAAGTGTTCCACTAGTGCGACGTCAGTCAGCCATTGTTATTAAAAGGAAATGGGTTGATTTACATGTTAATAATGAAACCTCACTCATGCACTTAATGGAACTTGGTTCTTTCCAAACGATAAACGACATGGAGCGGAAATGGTAAACAGACTACCACATTTCGTCATATCCACAGATTTTAACAGTACAAGTCTATTCGCTGTAGACTGGAAAAAACGTTACATATTTTTAGAATTTTAATCAAACTGAGTTTGTACGGGGCCTATCTTCCATGTCCCGTTTCTGAGCAACGGCCTTCAAACGAATGCAAGATAGAGATGTCAAAAATGTCACACATTTTCATATTATTAAGCCTCTTGAAAAGCTGTTATGAACACATGTAGAAATGATTACATTCTTGCGGTTATGCGAAACAATAAAAAGAAAAGGAACAAGGAGTGTTCGTAGAAACATACAAAACGCCGCACTAGGTCACAACTCTTTCCTTTCCGCTATTCCTTTTTCATAGTCTGGTTCAAAATCTACACTGTTTCGAAAAGTAATTAGTGGCCTTTGATTGGACCATAGACTTACGACAGACTGAACACTGCTCTTCGTCGCTATTGTCTCCACAACCGTCAATGCCTGAACAAAGAATAGCTGATGATCTACAGAGTCCATTTTTGCACCTATAGGGGCAGTAGTCCGCTGGTTGAAACTCAGTTTTACATTTCAATTCATCTTCATCCTGAACAAAAGACAAAGGCCCATTCACAATCTCCTCAGTTAAAGCCTAATCAAGCTTCATTATACCGAAATATCTGGACAGTCTGCCACTGAGTTGCAGAAGTGTTGCTCTGGCAGGCATTCCTTGGTCTTGGCACACTGAAAAGTCCCAGGGGGACACTGCTCATTCTCTCCACTGCAGTTCGTCTCGTCGCTGTTGTCTTTGCAGTCTGCGATGCCGTTACATCGCTTGCTTCTGGAGATGCACAAGATTCCATTGTATCTCGCGCCTCCAGGATTTTCTTTACGGCTTGAAAGGTCAGTTCCAGCTTCAGCACGCCCACATTGAAACGTCTGTGGGGGGCATTCCCCCTCCTCCAATTCACACGCTTCATCAGACCCATCTAAACCACAAAAGACATTCCAAAAAGCTACTCCGTCGAATCCCAATTTCAAACTCACCCGCACAGTCCGCTCGACCATCGCACAAGAAATACCAAGAGATACATCGGCCATCCGATCGACACTGTCACAATGGAAAAGAGATTAATAAATTGTTCAAAAGCCATTTCATCACTTTTGGATTTCTCACCTGGAAGGTGTCTTTGTGACATCCGTTACTCTTTGCAGAGCAGAGGGTCCCATTCCCAGTGGGACAGTCACAGATGCCTCCATTGCAGATGGAGTTTGGGTCTGCAAGTTGACACTCAAGGTGGGCATGGCATGGGTAGCCAATAGAGGCAGCAGAAAGGAGGCCTCTGTACGTTGGTAAACACCGACTCCGGTCTGAACTGGGGGTGAAAGCAATTTCACACGTGCAAACAGAGCTTCCATCTAATTTACGCTGACAGAAAGCATTTGCCATAGCACAGTCATTGTCCTCCGTGCAGGTTTGTCCAATCTCTGAAAAGGATTACATGACCAATTGACTTTTATAACAAACAAATTGAATCGACCAACAATGTGGAAGAATGCGTGATTGTGTAATGGAATTCACAACACGCATAGAGCAAATGACATTAGAAATACACACCTAATAGTGCGTTCTTAAAAGGAAATGCTTGTTACAGCAGAATAATAAGAAATCCTTCTTAACTTCGAGATCAAGAAAGTGTCTTACAGCAGAATATTACGTTATGGTTTAGTAAGTGACACTTAAACAGTAAATGGTAAAAAAAAACAAAAAAATCAAAACTCTGGTTTCATTTCATTGAGAGGAGTTTCAAAGTAATGGGATATATTTCCATGGAGAGAAAACTCAATGGGTCTGTGTGTGGGAGTCCCTGTAATAAATTCTGTTGTCCAGAATTTTGTTTTTATTCGTTTTTGGCGTGGGTAGAATATCCTTCCGTGAAAGTTTTGTGTGTGGGATCAAAATCCTTGAGGGAATTGGTGGACATTTTTGCAAGCATAAGGATTCTGATTTGCTAAGATTTTTCTGAATGGCGAAAGGTTTCTTACTCGTGCCAATGGCCCCACTGCACTTGTTTTTCCCGTTTAGTTCCCTTCCAGACTGACATTGGCATCTTCCATAGACTTTTGGGACCACATATTTGCAGTAACTGCCTCTATCCGCCAGAGTGCATTGCTCGTTTTCAAAGCAAACGTCACCTTGTTTGGAAGCTGGTGAAAGCAACAAAAGTGAAAGTTAGAACACCACCCGCCATTCCCGAAAGACGCGTCTTCATTACTTCATTTTCCAAGAAAATATGAAAAAATATATACATTATCATATGAAATATTAAAGGCCTTAAGGCCTTGCTGGAAAAAACTTTTGCTCTTCTTTAGAATTAATATATTAATGAATAAGCTCATTAATAATTCCTTATAAACAAGTTGTTTTCGGAAACCTGATACGTTCACTAATGGAAAAATTAAAACTCTTATTAAATATGATGGAGCAAATAACAAACTAAAAATAGGTTATTGTTGTACTTGGCATTGTTCCAACACTTTCCCATTCAATGGAAAAGGGCCATATTACCAGAGTGGATGACAGTAAATCATATGCTAATATCAGGTGTGTGACGCAATTCTGAAGGATCAACTGATCTTATATTAGATGGATCGTTCTTACGTGAGAGACAAGTGTGTCGGCGATAGGCGACGTAACCTTGGCCACAGGCACAGACCCCATCCACGCAGCCACTGGAAGGGACTTTGACCCTACACTGAGCATCCGTCTCGCACTGGAAACCAAGTAGAGTTCCTGCACAAAGGAAATTAAATCTTGAATTTGAACAAGGCTTTAAAGTAAATCACTCTTCGCTTCCAAGAGGTTTACTGGCATAAGGTAGTAAAAAGTTTTTTTTTTATTCTTTTCTTGGAGACAGGAGGAAGTCTGCGAAGGGTGAAAGTAAGTGGAAAGTTGTTTCCGTCTTTTATAGAAATTGTAAATAAAAAACAACTCATCGCAACCAGAGGGGACAATGGGGAAAGTATTTTAGGACCGTTCACTTTCACCAGTACAAAAAATAACAACTTTAAAGTAAGTTGTGATAGGACTATCTGCACTTTAAGTGGCATCCGAACAAATAAAAAGGAAATTACTAAAATCTACTTTTGAGTTCTTTGCACGTTCAAGCAAGAAGAGATAAAGTGTGGAGTCTTTATCGTGTGACTAACGTTGTCAAAGTATCATACATCCAATCCAATTGCTTTGAGATGGGGGAAAAGCGTCGACATGGTTGTGACACTACCGTATGAAAATAATGGCAAGGAATAAATTAAGTTAAATCAGCTTCCCAACAGCAGTTCCAACGTGTCCAGAAATTAATTCACTTTGATGTAATATAGTTGGAGAAGTTACGCAGCCAGCAGAAGTTAATAATTCTAAACAAGATGCATGAAGTGCGCCGCTGGTATTGCATATTGTACCGCACTTCTTCCTGGATATGGTTCACGAGGGAAATCTTTGAAATTGAATTTATGCTCCATGATTTTAATCTCTGTCGCTTCAGTTGACTGGAATTTTAGTTGAAAGGGACGAAATTTAAGCAGAATCTCATAGAATTTGAATTCTAGAGAAACTCGTCTGATCTTTGGTGGAATATTTTTTCCGCTTATTACCTGGCAGACAAGTGGTTGAATTGGCTTCAACAGAGTATGACTTGCAACTGCATACTTTGTGAATATTGTTGCATTCTGACATGTCTGGAATACAATCTGAGTTTTGGCTGCAACTACCACCAAGCAGGACTCCATTCCCACCAGACGCTTCTGAATTCCAAACCGTCAAGAGCAGATGCTGGAAAAGAAAATCAATGAGCATTCCAAAATCTTTGGATCATTGTGGTGAAATTCCACCCCTAAACTGGAATACGACGGTAAGGACAAAAGGCGTTTGGAGTGCTTACGAGCAAGAGGATCCATTGTGTAGCGTGCGTGAAGAGTTGCATGGTGGTACCCTTGACGTCTATAACTTGGAAATTGGAGAGGAAAAGATGCACTGTTGATGATAGACCTTGGCGTCAGTGAATGCTAATATGCACAGAGGATCCTCGACTCTTCATCAGTTGAAGCTAAAAGTCAACTTGGTTTGCATTGGATTCCCATTGGCCTTCGTCACTTGTGCATCGACAGGAGTGGCTAATGAGGAGGAAGGATGTGGAACGGGTCTGTACATAACTGTGTGACCATGTGATCCTTCATTGATGAAAGGTGGGATCAAAAGTACCGCAAATGGAATGAATTGCGGCAATTGAAAGTGAATCTATTTCCGTTACGACAAGCCACTCCTGCTTAATTCCGTCAATTGCGGATACAAAGTGGAAGAAATACAGTTACGGAATCATCCAATTTCCTCCATTTCAAGTGGTGGGAATAGAAATTGATGAAATCGGAGGTGGTGGGCTGGCAGGAAATTAAATTAAAAAAAGTAACCGAGCTTCAGTGCACAAAGCGCACAGCTAAAGTTGATATTATTTTGGGATTGAAGTGACTTTGAGCTTTGCTTATCTTAATAACACAGCTCTGATATATTATAGTTTGAACAGCAACATACCATTAGGGAAAAGCAGATGAATTTTTAATACCCTTCAGATTCTGTTTAAAAGAAAATCGATCTGGTCGATGTGATTTTATATTAAATCAGCCTCATCTTCTTTCCATTAAGGTGTGCATATACGCCGTGGGAAATTTTGCAAATACTTAATGCCTTTTCCAAATCACATCACAAAAAGCAATTCTCACGACCAAGTTTTCCAAGGTCCTTCATCTCTGACACGAGCTGGATCTTCAGGATTTTATTCAAAAACCAGAAAAATAATGTTATGTGTTACAGCAAAACAGAAAAATAGAGAATAAATTCACTCCTGTTATGTAAATGGTGTGCTAAAAGTTTGCACTTTCAGCGTCTGGCTTTAGTTGGATGGATTACAGAAAAGGGAGTCAAGCTGTTTGATTTTATATATTTACTGAACCAACGTTTACAAACTATGACCTCGCAGGGTCTAATAATATACCAATATCGATCTTAAATAGACACCAAACAACAATGCACAACAATGAAGACATCAACATGACATGACACACCGATACGTACAGGTCTTACAACTTTTGATAAAATGAGGAATAAACAAAAGCAATGTCGCCGCTATTCGAAGGGATTGACAGTTGAAAAGTTCGATCATGCCTGAGTTCTTTGAGCCAAAAACTTTGGTAAAAGAATCTCATTAGCTGGATTTTAATTAAAGGTTATACCCTGAACTCCGCCATGCTACCATTTATAGCCACCCTCTTCCGCCACTTGACTAATTCCCAAGAATGAAAAATAATTGGAACAACTATTTCCCTGGTTCCAGGGGTTGCGTAGAAGTTAACATAACCATAAAGAATTTTAATAAATTACGGAGCTAAGGATGAACCCACTTCCGTCGTAAAGCCTTAAATGAATGATGAAGTTGTGTAACGAGACATACTCAACCGAGGAGGAGGAACTCTAGAGGGAAAGTTTGGTGAAAGTGAACGTCAGTTCCTTGCCAAAATATCCCTGGAGAACGTGGATAGTGTGAAGATTGAAAGTGGTAAACTCAACACACGGAGTGACTCGATTTGTAAGCTGAGAAACAAAAAAGAATAACCGACATAAATTTAAGAGTGTATGGAGAAAGTTGGAAACTTTTGGAGTATGATTGATGACGGGAAACAAGGCTTTTAAAGGAGAAAGAGGTTTTTGAACTTGTGCAATTGAAGGAGAAAGGACTTGGTTTTTTGCCATTGTTTCGCTTGAATTAAGTCATTGGAGAAAAATACTTTTTTTTTCAACCGTAGAGGTGAACGAATCGTAAATTCTGACACAAACCCGCCGCTTTGCCGCTGCCTTTGAGAAAGTTTAGTAAATCCCCGATTATGAACTTATGCAGGGCTGGCTGAGTGGATTCCAGTTGGTTAGAGTACTTCTGATTTGGTTTCTGGTTGGATCTGGAAATCTTCGTTTTGATGGTCACCAGGTCTCAAGGGTTGTGACTTTATTTGATGTTCCAAGTCCCCTCCCATCCTCGTGCATTTCTTCTTGTCGTGAGGCTGCGGAGGTGGTAGATCCTGTTCATCCCCAATGCTTTCTTCATTCGATCCTCGCTTCAACCCGATCCCAAGGAAAATCTGTGGAACCACATACAAGTAACTCAAGGTAAGAAAATCCGAGTTTCTTTTATTACAAAATTCCACTTCTGAAATAGAATGATAAAGGAGGCAAATGGTTGGAAGCTGTAATGGAAAACAATTTCCATGAATACCGGGGAAAGACTCTTCAGAAAATTCAACACCGGATCTTTTGCAGTATTATTCCAAAAGCTAAAAGGAAACGATAATAAGAATTCTGAAGCTTTGTCCTAATTTTGAGCGGATGAGCAAGTCTTATTATTAAAAATATTTATACGGCGTCTCAAGAGGAAAAGCGGAGGTTGTATTTAATTCTTTAAGAATTTGTTATAATATTCCCATTAGCCTTTCCTAAGGGCCCAGCAGTTTCCTTGTTTTTAGCTTAACTTTTCCTAGTTAATTTGTTGGCATATTTCTTGTCAAGTCAAAAAAGCGGGACTAAAGCCTCTTATGGTTTTGGTCATTAGCATTGTTTTGACTTGAGTTCATGCCATGGTTAACGAACGGAGATGTAAGACTCACCCGTAGTTGATTGCAGAGTGATTCGCTGAATGCCAAATAGATCCATGGATTCGTGCAAGAGTTTAATGATGCAAGCAGCAGCAGGATGACATTTGCAGGTCCAACAGGCATCGCTACAATGAGGAACAAAGGGCAAAACACAAACCAATCAAGACTTGTAAATCCTTGAAACAAAGTTCAGTCTAAGCCGAGTAGATGCTTAGGGAAAGCCAAAGGATTAAGTAAACTCAGTCTATACAATTAAATAACTTTAATACCAAGGAATGAGCGAGCTCAATCTAACATTTGATCCTTTTGCCAGTAATTATTTCAGAGCCGTTAATTATTAAAATGTCTCACAGCCTTCCGCATAAGTCCCACCACTCATCTGACCAAAGATAGACTGCCAGTGCTAATCCTATAAGTCACTGCGTTACCCAAGTGCCTCACAAATTAGAAATTAATCTAACGTTTTTCTACACACGTGGAGGAAGCTTTGTAGTGATGAAAGTTACAAAGAAAACGTCGGCTTTTCCATGCCAAGTTCTGAACTTTATGGTTTCCTCTTTTTCTAATTTATACGGCTAACTATGTGGGGATAAAAGGATTCTGTAAAATTGTTTGGCGGGACGGAAGCCATACCTGGGTTATACACCATGACCAACTGGGTGATGCAAAATGGTGCCCAGCAAACGAAAAAGCAGACCACCACGACCAGTGTCAACTTCAACGTCTTCACCTTTGCTTCACTGATTTGTCGCTTTAAAGCTCGATACCCAATGTCCTGCACACGTGGAAGAAACAGAAATTTAGTTTCGGAAATTCCTTCGACAATCAAATCAAATGTAAAAAGGGAAACGACATATTTTTTTCAAAATGAAATTCTTGCTCGGCGCACTGAGTTTTCCCATCAATTCGATACAAACCTTCGGAAATGGAGATTTTATGACCATTGGAAAGCAACTGATTTCATTTGAAAGCCAGGGAGACACCCGAAATTGAGTTACTATTCTTGATTACCTTTTGGAGTGGTGCCCCGTCTACCACTGTATCCGATTCAGTGCGAAATGAGGATGAAGAAAATGAGTGTTTTGATTTCCTGTACCGACTTGACCCATACTTGGGATTGTTAAGCTTTCGTTCTGGGAGGTTAAAGTTTACAACTTTGAGGCAAATGGCCCCATAGCTGACTCCGATTACGAGAAGTGGGAGGATGAAGACAGACACCACGAACCAGGTCACATAGGCCTTTACTCCGGTTGGGCCCAAGAATGTCCAGCAATCGATTACTCCAGGCTGGGAATGAAAACACAACTTAATTAATAAAATGAAGTCAGGCGAATCGGAAACTGTTATTGTCACTGATGACACCGTTAACGCCATAGTGATTTTCATCAGAATTCTTTTTTCGTATTTTGCCAAAGTCGTACGTTTTCCAAGAATGAACTCATGAAGGAGGGAATTCCCGGAGAGATGACGTGTGTTTGTAGGATGAATCCATTTTCAGCGACAGTTTCAAAGATAACATTTATTTCCAGGACAGGAAGTGCTTTCCAAAGAGATTCCCAGTAGATTGTAAATCTTTTATCGCAGACTACTTTATCACAAAGATGAAGCATTGCATTCAACTTTATCATTGACTTGTCCAATTCCTAGGACAGGGTTGGTATAGGCTACTATTACTATTATTAAGTACCTTTGTGCCATGTCTTGTGAAAGCACATTTTACGTCTCCCCTGGGGTAAAAACAGATTCAGACGACAGTTGGCAATGTAAATGCGTTGATTCGCTATTCAAGTTGACAGATGTGAAAACTTAAATTGGGCTTGTTCCGATGCAAATCCCAAAAGAAGTCACCCATTTGAAATGCGCATTATTATAAGCGACATGTCGCGGAGTGGCATATTTCCTTACCGATACTTCTGACAGGCTGAAGATGATTGCTTGTGGGCTGGCGAAAATGAATGAAAGGATCCATGAGAGAGCGATCATGATCTTTGGTATTTTGAGTCCAGAGTAATGATGTCTTGAGAAGGTGTGATGGCAGACTACCATGTATCGATCAATGGCCATGGACGTGAGAACGTAAGTGGACAAGTACAGGACGAAGATCTGAAGGAACTTGATGATTCTGCAGAGAATGTCCGGACCCTGTCACATTACAATTAGTACATCCCCAAATACACTCTAATGAGCCCTTACTTTGAACCGAAAAGTAATGTCCCACGCAAGTTGTGGCAGGATGTTTCCAAACGCCACGAGGAGGTCGGTAATGCTCAGGTTCAACATGAAAAAATAAATTCTGGACCTATGGGTAGGAGTAAATGGAGATCTGTATCTGCTTCGAATCCAAAATGTGACTTTCCCACTTACATGGGACGGAACTTAAGCTGTCGACGGAGAGCGATGAGCATAAGTCCATTACCCAAGATGGCTACTAATAAAATGATGGACAGGACTAGAATTTCAACATTGGCTAAGCTCTCGTTCCGCGTGACCTCAGGGATGCTTGAGTTATTCGACTTCATCTCCGTCACTTCCGACTCAATGGGTAAAGACGTGGAGGGCATGCTGGTTCCTTCCATGGATCTTAAAGCAGTTACACCCACACTCTGGAATTATGGTTTTTCAAGAAAAAGTATTCCCTGTCGTTACCCTCCTCAGATTACGGATAAGAATTATCCAATTCACTCAAGCTCTGCTTTCCATTTCCAATGCAACTTCCCATGCCCTACAAGCAGGGACGAAATTCAATTAAAACTTTCCAAACTTCCCGCGGATCCGAGTCACATTCAATTATCTCCCGGGGATTTTCAGTTCCAGTGTCTCTAATGTGTTTCGCAACTAGTCCTTCCTTGTGGCCTTTTTCAAATTACAGGGTCCACGGAACTCCCCCTGAAGAATGCGGTAATAATGATTTAAATCAGGAAGATTGTTGTTTGGAAAGGGCCACCCGAAAAAGAATGAATTTAAGACGATTTGAGGGGTGGAAGCGAGGAAGCCTGTCAAATCGCTAAATCCCCAGGAGACTTTCAAAATGATTATATATTAACCTTATATAATTTCTTTTTAATGCAATACAGGAAACTTCAAAGGGACGAAGAATATTCAAAAAGTTGAACATATATCCTCCTCCTCTACTCAGAATCGACGCTCAATACTAAGCCAATTTTGTATTCTATTTTCCCTAGAGCGAATCCAAACAAAAATGCCTTTCATATTCAAATTAAAAGAAAGTATTAAAGCGTTACTTTTTCTTTGGCTTGCCAAACGTTCGCGTCAAGTTTTGCACTTTATGCTGAAGAAGAGGAATAAAAGTAAATTTTTTGAACCGGAACGTAACCATAAATTGGCTTTGAGAAATTCGTCGTATAAGTTAATACATTAAAACTATGTTTCTTTTTTCCTCCGTCATATAGCTTAGCTTAATGATTTGCATTCTAACCCTTGAACCTAAAGCTCCTGTTTAAAAATAATAAAGTGGGAATTGCTGTATTAGGTGTTTGGTTGAATGATCTTTGGATTATGATTAAAACCTTGCTTTAAGAAAACCTTTTGAGCTTTTAAGCTACAGCGGAATGTGCTGCTAACTTTCTTTTTCTGCACGAATTCACTTCTAATATGGAATGTTGCTAGCCTGGACTTTCTTTGTTACCTTAGTCTAAAAGTACTTAAAAGGTCCAAATAGAAGACTTTTTCTCCAATAGAATTTTCTCCAACGAAGCTTTCACTTCGTTTGCAAAATAATACACAAGGGTGTAACGAATCTCCGAAATGGAGCGCGCACGCAATATGTATGAGACATAAATCCTGAGCAAACAAGCGTAACTGCGTAACGACTAACTGAATACTGTTACTGGAAGGCTTTTCCAAAGTGGCTTCTTAAGACATGGGATTTTGACAATGCCTGGATTTATGTGACGTAATGAACAAGAATAAAAGCACAAGAGGGATTTATTTACGTTTAGGAAAAGGCCTTACTTTAATTAGAAGGGAAACAAACTCATCTACATATGGATGAAGGGAGGATATGTTTACGCATACGCTTGTCCCCATAAAGTTCTAATTAACGACTTCGTTATGATTTTCGAAGGAAGTGTATCTAGGTCAATTCTGAAAGAAGCTTAAATAGCATAGTCAAACGAGTTTACAGGCCCAATTGAGTCTAATTTGAGTTTAGGATGTTGTACTTACATTCCCTCTTGTTGACTTTTGAAACCTCCAAGGGCCCACAATACCAGTTCCTTTGTCAAAGGAAATTGAGTCAAGAAAGCAGCAGTTAATGAAATGCTGACAGTGATTTGATCGAAAAAGTTCCTTCCCCTTCAACTCCTGTTCACGGAGTGGAGGGAAAGTCGCTTTCTCCTGTTCCTTTTCGTTTGGGTTTCAACGACTCACTCTCCTGTTCCGTTGGTAATTTGAGCTGGTCTTTTGCCAACTTTCTTTTCATAACTCCATGCTGACGCCATGTTCAAAGTTGGTCTCCAATTTTTAGTCTGAGTCATCATTTTCATTATCCAAGCGGTTGCTTATCAAAGCCTTACCTTCCGATTATGCTGTTAAACGTCAACGACGTGAACATTAAATGAAACCTCTTCAAACTCATTGAAAAGTGCAAATTCAAAGTTAATTCTAACAAATGACCAGTGCTGATTGTGATGTTCAAAAGCTAAAGTTGGAAGTGGAAATAGCTCGTTACAGAACACACGTGACTTCAAACAGAAGATCAATTAGAATTTATTCTAAGGTAAAGAGTGGCGTTCACCCCGTAGAATCGTTTTGACAATATTCAAAAACCGAATGAGAAAGATTTCAATGTTAAAGAATTGTTGGAATTTGATTTCATGTCACGTTTTACGAATGAGTAAAGCTAATAATGCATAGTAAATAGAGGAGGAACTTCCACAAGAAATCAAATCTAATTTGCAATTTTCCTAGAATTCTTGTTTCGATTCAAAAATGATTGCGTTTGTAGTTTAAACTGTTTTCTTGAAAAAGGCTATTCTCGATCCCTTCCTGAGGAGAATTAAACACCGTCTCTTTTCTCTTTTCAAAGACACTCTAATTTTTTGAAACCGCGGTTGACAAGGTGGGTTTAAGATGGAGGAATCCTTTGAGAACGTAACAGCCCTGGGTGGATACTTAGCAAAATTAAAGGAACTCTTGTGTGAAATGTTCTGGGTAATTTTCATCACATTTGGCCCGATGCCTTTGGGAAAGCTTACTTTCCTTATTGCCATTCACCCACTTTGTTTGCTTAAACTAGTGAATTGTTAGATGGATCCTTCCGCACTAAAGGATTCTCAATCTAGCAAATTACAAAGGAAGCATTTAGGAACGGAATGAAAGAGCTGTCTGTTTATTGTTTTTGCTAATTCAGAAGCCAGGAAAGAGACTGCGCACGATATACTGTGGCCAAAATTAATTCGATAGCACGAACTTTCCCTAATCAAGTGACATAATTTGTCACCCAACTTCCTTCAAAGGGTTCCACCGCATGGACGAAAAAGTTCATGACCGCAAGGAAGGGTAAATGTCCTCCCTGGGAATATGAGCGGCACTAAAGGAACTTCGTAACTAGGATGTGTTGTGGTTTAATTAAACAGGCTCAAAAGTTTAACCTTTGTAGTGCTGTCTACATGATTTTAAAATCACGGTTGCAAAGCCGTCTGTTTTTTGGTCTGTTTACTACACAGTATTTCAGACAAACGTGTTTGCTCATGTGATTTTTAGCATTAATTTAACATTATGGATTTAAACTGTGAACAGAACTAAATCCTTGAACTAGGGTAAAAACTCGATTCTCTTGTTATTGGAAATATATTGCACGAACAGCAACTTATCGTGTTTTTCATGGGTATAATTATGACCAAAATAGCAAAAGAATAAAGAACATTGGAAAACTGCCGGGTTAAAATTCTTGATCTTGATTTAAGGTGATGTCACTTCTTTACAAATAAAATCCTTTTCATTTGCCGTCGTTGATTCTTCTATTGTCATGGGTGGTAGATCAGATAGGTTTTTGCATAAGCCATAAGAAAAGTTTGATACTTTGATGGCTTAACAAAAGATCCGCCATTATCCTTGTCCGATTTAATTCTTCCAGGCGAGTTCCCTCGACGAAAGATTTGGGAAGGAAGAGATTTCCAATTAATCTCATGTTACTCCGAACCTACAGAAGATTTCCAGGAATCCAATTAGTTGTGGAGAAGGCGAACCAAGCGGAGAATTGATTGTTATGAAGAAAGGAGTAATGGTAATGGAAGTAATGAAAGTTCCTTCATGACCGCCGAAAAATGAAGAGGAGGGCAACTGAAATGACTGGCGGAAAGGCTAATCATATTAATTAACTTTTGATGAAAAGGGAAGACTTCGTTGGATGGAATCCCCGTCAGAGTTGCAAATAAAATGGAAGAGTCTTCATAATGCCAATCAAGGTTGGAATCCGTCTTCCTTCTAATTTTATTTGATTAATTCTCAGACGAATGAAGGGAGCAAGGGCCCAAAGGACATTAGAAACTTGAACAACATAAAGATTAACGTCAACGTCAAAAAGACTTTGTCAATTTGGAAGTAAATCCCGCTGCTCAATCAGTTCGACTCTTCTTCGGAACTTCAGAAGAGGTTTTAAAGTAGGATTATTCAAAGAAGGGGTGTTTTCCGTCGGCTAATGAGATTAATTTTCACTCACCTTAATGAGAGAAAAGAACAAGGCCAATAAGAAAAGACTTTTGGTGTGGGTTCACCTCCAAAATTAGTTCTACAGGAGATGCCAAAATGGAACCCAATAAATCCCAAAAGCCACCGGCGACGTTACCTTCCTATTGGATATTCCAAGAAGGTGCGGCTTCAGATAGTTCCTATTTCGCATTAGTAAATGGACACTTTTATTTGTAGCGTCTTCACTTGGAGTAGTAAACAGGCTATTGATCGAGTGTCAAACGAGTAGAAACGTAAGTGAAACTACTCTAAGAATCCCAAGACGATCCTTGTCTCTTTGGTTTCTCGTTTTCCATGGCAGGCGGAAATTGTACCGTCAGGAATGAAAACTTTTTGCCAATTTCCCAAGTTTACAGAGCATTATAGAAAAGTGAATTCTGCGGTTGAACGCCTTGTGCCTCAGATCACCTTTGATTTGAGATGCAAGAGACGCATCGCTTCAGATCTTACATCATCCTTCGACTACAAAAATACATTCCATTAATCCAACCAAAATCTACTGCTAAAAATCAATAACAACACTATTTTTTAGCATGGTTTCATTTCAGTTCAATGGTTCTTGCAGTACGTTTTTCACAAAAAAAATGCTGACAGACTTCCCCAAAAGGGAAGCGGTGCCACTTCACTTTCTAAGAAATTGCTCAAGTCCAGCACGATGAGTTTCCATCCACTCAACGTTGGATTCAATTTTCGTAATTGAATCTTGGATTGATGTCTTCAGAGCTTCTGTGAAAGTGGACTCATTGTCTGCCAGGAAGGCTTGTACCTTTTTGAATGAATGAAAATGGATGAGGTTATTAGAAACTCATGATTCACAAAGTGAAAGCATGGAAGATACCTTTTGCAATTGTTTTGTAGTCGAATAGTGGTTGGACAGAGTGGACACAACCGTCTTCACACCTTCGGAACCAACGCTGGAAATAGAGTAATTTAAATTAAGATAATTCCAATTGTTTATTACTTCAATTAAAAGCTCCCCACTACCGTGATGCCAGAATATCAGCCAAGTTCTTACGAACATAGTCCCAAGCTCGTTCCCTCCCGTTGTTGTTCTCAACAATTTTCTTCAACAGCGCAAGCGCATCCTCCTTAAGGACTCCACCAGTTTCTGATACAACCAAGTTGAGTGCCCTAGTAAAAAATTAAGACGTATTAGTACAAAATAGAGTTTCAAGGAAATGAGGAAACAGTACACGTCGATCAGAGACAAGTCCTTGCCACAAGCTATTGAGCTCAGTAGCAGAAGTCGCTGGCGTTCGGAGACTGTGGATTCCTTGTACTTGTCCAATACAAAGTCTTGGTATTTTTTACCACCTTGGTATACGGCAGCACAGTAAAATGGAGCTTGTAGGTCTGGTTCAATTCTAACACGAAAATCCAATTATAACACATAGGGGCTTGATGTAAAGTTATTTAGGCTTTGTGCTTTATACGGATTCACAAGAGGCGTTTCGATCCAAGTTTTAACCAAATCTAAAGCTGTGTTTAAGCAAAGCTCGAGTCCAAGGGCGCAAGCCCAATCAACAAGTTGAGCTCTGAGCAGCACTTTTACAGGCATTTCATTTACAGTTGGTCGAATACCCAATCGTTCCAAAGCAGGGCCAACTTTTTTAAGCAAATATGCCTGTAAATAAGTCAAATACGTGTAAAATGTCCAATATACTCATTTGCACCATTAAAATCTTACAAAGAGCTTCTCACTATATCCGGTCTCTGCAATTAGTGGCTTGAATTTGTTGATGTTGCTGAAAGCAGCTGCCCATGGAGCTAGGGAATCTTCCTTGCTCAGGTATTTTGTCAACGAAAGAGCTCGTTCAATTGAAACGTATTCTAAACCATCAGGGTTTAATTAAAGCACAAAGTAATTCAGTTTTCGAACTTACCACCGTAAGCGCTTTTAAAGTAATCATCTAGTATTTGCGAACGACTTAAGGGTGTAAGAACAGTGTGATCATCTTCCAATTGATTCAGCAACAGGCCAAAGAGGTGACCGTCGTAAATCACTCTGTAGTGAACTTATGAATAAAAATTTGAATTTGACCTTCGGATTTCGAAATGTGCTAGAATTACCCCTGGCATCTGGGTTTACAAAAATCCATTCGTCCGTAGATTCTACGGAGTGACTGATCACAACAGCGGAATCTGGAATCCACGTTTTAGGCTTGAGAGATTCAGGGTTAACGGCATTGCTTGATTTAGTCGTATAGGCAATCGGAACAAACCAACTGTGTGGTTCAAGTTCAGGCATGCTACGGCTATTCGCAAACCTTTCCTATTTTGAATAAGTAACAAGATATTTGATATTTGACTAATTTGAGTCTTACGCGTAATACCTGTGAAATGTAAATGCGGTTTGGACTAACACGTGAAACCCGGATGAGCGGTAGTCCTGGTTGTAGTGTCCAAGTGTCCATCACTTGCTTCACCGTGTATTTAGTAAGTGTGCCATCTTCACGTCCTTGTTTTGTAAGCACTTTGAAAAGATCATCCTGTTCCGCACTGCCGTACTTTCTAGTTTTCATGTTCATTATTTAGATTGACGCCATTTTTGTCCTTTGGGTTTGACTTCTTACTTGGCTACCAAATAGTTCCGCAGTCCTTGCTTAAGAGTTGCTTCAGTAAGGAATCCCTGCATCATACGAATCAGGTTTGATCCTTTATCGTAGATGATTTGACTTGCACCAATGACAATTTTCCCTTCTTCTTTGTTGTTCACGGGGACTGATAAACTGCTACCATCAAACTCAAGTCCACGGTGGCCTACGTCCATTGCAGTTCGTTCTAGGGGTAGAAACTCAGGGCCCATCACAGCATTAGCGCCAAGGAATTGCAAGTACGTAGCAAAGCCTTCGCTGAGCCAAATTTCATTCCACCATTTGAAGGTCACGGAATTACCAAACCACTAAAAGTTAAATGGGCATTGCAGATTTAGATCTGATGATTAAGATATTTTTGGACTGCATAAATATACCTGGTGTGCCAGTTCGTGCGAGAGAATGGAAGTGATTGTCCATTTGTCCCACAGTGTGGATTCTTCATTCAACAGCAGATATTTCACTTTGTATAAGTTCAGTCCCCAATTCTCCATTGCGCTAACAGTTGAAATCACGTAAGAATACATTGACAGTAAATTCACTTCCATCTGCTTACCCAGCGGCAAATACGGGGGTTGCGACAGAGTCCATCTTTTTCATTTCATAGTCAAAGTCGAAATAATCTTCAAAGAATGACAAAATTTTTGCACTCGTGTCAGCAGCGTATTTGCCAAAATCTGAAGCCATATTTGGAGGAGGTCCCCAAACCTAATATTAAAATTCCAAAATCAGGAATTCCCTTGTTACATAAATAATGGATATTAATTACCTTCACAGGTTCCCTGAAGAGACCAGACTCGGCTTCAACTGAGGTAAAATCAGAAACCACCAAGGCGACCAAGTAGGTTGGCATGCGCATTGGCGTGACTTCAAACTCGTCAAAGACATAGTCAGCACGGTCAGCTCTGCACACAGAATACCGCACATGGAAAGTTGTTATCTGCATTTATTGTCCCAACGTACCGTGTGTTGGTTTGTTTGAATTTATTATTAGAAAGGCTAGTAAAGCCTACAGATTTCCTGCCCAGAAATATATGAAAGGTCGCTCGAAGATGTGGTTCGTCAAAGCATGGGAAAGCGGTACGTGCTCCGATTGCTTGGAACTGCGTCGCAGCTTGGTTGCTAAATAGGCAAATAGTATTTTACAATTCAATGAAAATTAGAAAAGAGACAAACTAACTGAGCTACGCCTGCTGAATCCTTGTATGTACTCAAGTAAAGTCCATCTTGTCTGTTGTCCGCAACACGAGCCACAAACGTTATGTCTATGACGTATTCCTTATTGGGCTCAAGCGCCGTATCCAGCGGAATCGTCATCATCTGCCTAATCGTATCGAAAGTTATCTCTCCTATTCCAATTGCAACGCCATCTATGCTTTCAACCTGCGGAAAACACCAAGTGAAGGTTCGGAATTCTTGGAAGCGGGGTAAACGATTTTACCGTAGTTGCACCAACGATGATGTCAAGACTGTGTAGAGTGATAAATTCTGCTGCCTCTTTGCATATCACTCTGATCTTGACATTACCTGGTGCTTTCAAATATTCAGCTTCAACAGGATCTAAATGTGGAGTGATGTGGAGCTCGTAGTGGTATGGAATTACAGTCGTAGGAAGTCTGCCATTGCTTGTTGGGATTTCGTCTTCAGCGTCTTCATACGTAGGGTAGTCGAATTGAAGGGGAGGGTCGCTTTGGGATCCTCCAATAAGAAAAAACACTAATACCCAAGTACCGTAAAACGCCGCCATTACTTTTAACGCTGCCGTTAGAAACTGAAGTCCAACGTCAATTTAAGGCGTTTGCAGGAATATAATTATTAGGAACACTTGGTACTTTAATTTAGTAATGTAATTGCGGTGTTGTGTCAGCATTAGTTCATTGAGGTCATTCTGCTCGATTATCATTGCATTTCAGTTTAGATAGAAAATGATTTGTCAATCAGCCATTATCTAGAGTACAATGTATCAATGTCAACGTACGTGATAAAAAATACCATTTGCTAAACCGATATGATTTCCAGAACGAGTACTAAATCCCTCTTTTTCAGAGCTCTTACGCAAAAGATGAAGGAGGAAACATAAATATATGAAAACCGATGTGCCAATATGCATAATAAAACATTGCCATTGGCTCACTAACGCCTGAACAATTACACAAACAACACGCTTTAGAAAAAAAATGATTTCGGAGGACAATGACAAAAGTCGGAGCGGTCATGGAGTAGGGAAAAGCCGCCTTTTATTTGTGTCTTATTTACAAGAGCTAATGATAAATATGGCTTCACTTTTCATGAGTCAAATGAGCTAATTACTGAAGCATATTTGACAAATATTAGTAATTTAATTAATTAATAAACGTATACTTTACACAAACAAGGTGTAGAAGGGAATACAGGAAAAATTACGATTTTCTTCATTGTTCTATTCATGTATTTTCCCATGTCTGCGGATGGAGTTTCTTGGCGGTGGGTCGGTCCAGTTATATCCTTGTGGCCAGCCAAACATCTAATTTCAACTTTTAATTTTAAACTTGCTTGGTTGAATAATTAATTGCGTTCGGTCGATTGCCGATATCCACGGAGCTACAAATACATTGGAAGTGACTAATCGTTACAAACAAGGGTGAGTTTATGGTCTCTACTTAAGGATTTTGTAATGCTACTTTTAATGCCATGCTGTGATAATCTTTCGCTTTTGTTTTCCCAGGTAAAGCAATCTGTCATCTGTGTGATTGAAATGGCAGCAAATAAAGTAGGTGAGATCTTCACCGCTGCTGGAGCAGCATTTACTAAACTGGGAGAACTGACGATGGAACTCCATCCGCCCAGTGACTCTGCTCGGGAGCAAGTGGACAGAAGAAGAAATTGAAATGCTCCAGTCATGTATCAGACAGTTTGGTGAAGATCTGAATACCATTTCAGAAAGAATCAAGACCAGAACAGTATCACAAATTCGAACAGCCCTCAAAAGGAAGGCATACGAAGAAGCAGGAATCCCGTCAATCAACAACAATGCCTCCAGCACCTCATACTCCTGGGAATGCCGTTGCTCCAAAGAAGACTAAACTCCCAAATTCATTTGGTAGCGGAAGCGTTAGCAACGTGAAGCCTTCATCATCCGAAGTTACGCTGAACATGCTCAATGCTTCTGACGGAGAGACGGAAATGAACAATCGACTCGAGTTTGATTCACACAGTTCCCCATAGATTTATTTAATACCAAGTTTTACAATTTGAATAATTTTGTATAAACTAAATTAATGTACACATTCAGCATGACAAACTGTCCTATAGTTTCTGTTTTTACATCATAAGGAGTACCATTTAATTAAAATGATTAATTTCTGCCTTAAAATATGGAAACTGAAACCAGGAAAAAATAATTTTTGAATCTGCCCGTATGTGGTGTTTAGAGTGGCAAAAGTCTCCGTTTGCGTTTGTTTTTAAAAAAAAATTGTAAAACAAGCAAAATTCAATTCCGTTAATTCTTGACCGTCAATTTAATTGATTAGTTTGCAAAGGTTTCTGGTTCCAGAGGATGGACTACGTGCGTAAGTTACGGTATGGAAAGAAAGTTGAATACCCACTGGTCCCCAATCCAGCACCGGCTCCTCTCTTAACTCCGGTCAAAAGGCCAGTTCAAAACATTGTCCTCCGCCTTCAGTCAAGGGAATTGTTCAACGACGAAGGTCGAGTTGGGGTCACACATCACATCCAACGCTCCATGTGTCAAAGCATCTTACCCAATTTTACAGTGACGAGTGTGGAGATCCCATCGTGTGCGCTCAGGAAGTTCACCTCGGATGGGAAATATTTGCTTGCATTCTCACCAGATCATGTTTCGATTGAACTCTACAGCTTCCACGGACCTCAGGCAGGAGGGGAGCTCTTACGGAATGAATCTGATCGTCGTAATGTGGATGAAGCAGACGAGTATGTACCACTGGTATGTTTGTCGTACCTCTCTGCAGTCTCTGTGTTTGTACAGACTGAGACTGGTCTTATTTATCATTCAATGTTAATGTTATTTAATTTAGGCCAAAAAAAGGCGAATGGAGTGTAATAAATTCCAGTGGGAGTCAGTGATTGGGCCACAGCATACAGACCAGTCCAGTCAGAATGTCCGTGCCAACCTCTTCAATGCACTATTCAGTCTCAAGTTTCAAGTTCGGGTGGCCAGTGCTCACGAGCAATTGAACCGCGAGTTTTCATTGTTTACTGGAGATTCTCGCTACTTGATTGTTGGATCTTCAACACATCGAGGAGTGGATTACATGCCTGGATTGACGCCTCCTTCAGTCCATCGAAACAACGAGTCATTACCCTGGCTCATGGATGCTGGGAATGATCATAGGATATACGTCGTTGACCTCCATCGCGGGACTGTGACTCACCATGTCCGCTTCTCTGAAGATAAGATTGTCATGTCCCACAATCAAGGAGTGTACCTGTACAATCAGACGCTGGCAGTTCTCTCCGTCCAACACCAAACAGTACACATCTACGCCTTAGCGGATGGGAAACTTGAACATTTGCGAAGCATTGGTCGTTTCTGCCACGACGATGACACACTGACACTTCAAGGGCTATACGAGACCAATGCCACCAACGACACTTACTTCAATTCCCTCAAACAACGGCTCCTCGCCTATTTCTACAGATCAGCTCACAACCTTTGGCTTGAAAAGGGGGACCGTTCAAGGATTGAGGATTTCCATCGCAACTTTAAGTTATTGGCAGACATGAGGATTTGGAAAATGCAGCTGCTTGATGAAGATCACCTTCTTCTGAAGTACTCATTTGGGAGGACGGAGAGCGTCGTGGAACCCATTTCACAATACTGCATCTTTGTCGTATACTGCATGTCTACGACTAAGATTATTACGGTGGACGACACCACGTCTGAGAAACTGGTCAAGATTTATGAGTCATTCACAGATCACTTCCGGAACAACTGTTTGACAGAGGAAAGTCGGTATTGCTCTTCCCCTGCAAATAACATGCATGCTAGGTAACCAAATTCCGAGACTTTTGGCTCATTTGCATGAATATGTTGTTTTTAAAAAGTTGTTGATATGCAGAGCCATTCATCAAAACTTTCGCAGGACAATCACAAGTGCACGCTTTGGTGGAATTGCGGAGGTGCCAAGGAGAATTCTGAGTCAGCTCCCGATAAGTTCGCAGTCGTACAATCCTTCACCGTATGTGGATCCTGGACTCTTTTCTTATGACGATCACCGTGTCTCCATGATGGAAAGACCAAAGGCTGCCGCAGAAAGTGTAATAAGGTGAATTTACTACTGAACCTACAGCTAAATTAATTTCTAATCAATCCCATTGTAAACTTTTATTGCAGATTCAACGGAAGAGACTGTGACTTTTTCAAGTTTGAAATGCATCAAGGGCGAGTAGTAGAGGCTCCAGGTTGGCCTCAAGGCAACTCACGAAAACTAGTAACTTTCATCTGGTCCAGTTCACCCTTTGCAATCAGTATTCAAAGAGCGTTTGCAGATTACGTTGTCAACTTTCACTTCCGTCTCAACGCCACAGATGCAAAATGACAATAACTCCGAAAACTTAAGGTCCGCCGAACTATAATTTGTGCGGATCTAATTTGCGTTATTCTTTCATTACGAATTATTAGATTCAACAGCACTTTTGATATAAGCGTTTCCAATCGTAGCTAAATAAACTTCGCTCTCCAAAGGGAATCTACTAATTGGGAATAATTATTTCCAGAATTCCGATACTATTTGATGCAATGGAGTTCGCGACAACATCCCATTCATGCGATTATAAAAAGTAGATTCTGCCCAAATGAAAAAATGCATTTTGTAATTTTCGTTTATACAGAAATGAACCATTGTCCTTTCTTACGGGGGTTAACAAGTTTTGCATTAAAAGTAGAGACAATCGGAATTTAATTTCCCTTGTTGACCCTTTGTATTTATCTGAATTCCACATTGGGAAACCGATTTTCGTTTTTAATGTCGATAGAGGATTTAAGCCTTATAATTTCCAAGTTGATTTTATTTACGGGTATATCCAGGGAGTAAGAGAATTCGGATATTGTAAGACTAGCGCAGCGCGCTAGCTTTACCAGCGCTGCGCGCTGTCAAAGGGTCGGGGTCACTTAAATCATAACGTTCGGTGTTTGACGCCAGCTTCGCTAGCGCGGGAATTGATCGTGGAATCTATGGAAAAGGGCGACTGTCACACGTACGGGCCGTCGTGGAGAATCCTTATGTTTGATGTCGATTTGGGATTGCGTGGTTAAATTGCGTTAAATCCTCTGCTGAAGATCCACCTCGCTGTGTGGTTATGCTTTATGCTTTGAACGAAATAAACTCCTTGGCTTTCGATGGGTTGTTGATCTTTACGGCTTGGCTTCAGCGTCTTTCCCTATTAACCGGTATGTAATATTCATTTCTTCGCTAAACTTCTGCACTGCTGGTGCATCAGTCCTTCAATAACAACCTTCTTCACTCATCAATGATAACCACAGTCCACAGTCAACCAGGCTTCTTTCCAATCTAAGCGAAGTGTTTTTTTCCTAGGAAATTGTGTTAATCAGGGTAAGTAAACTGTTGATTTCAGCGATTTCATAGGGTACTCTCACGACAGCAAAAGTGCATGGAGGTGGATGGTAGGAAAAAAAAGGGCCGACTTTGTTTACATTTTTGTTGATCAACAACTCCGAAACCTAAAAAAAATTATTTGTGC
>VNWY01000507.1:0-40332 GCA_009869845.1 Pseudachorutes palmiensis | reverse complement strand
TTTACTTCCGTCGGCGGAAATGTCGATACAGGAGGCTCCGTCAGTGTGACCTTGGAACTGCCTCACAAGAGTCTGATTGTGCAAGTCCCAAACGGCAATGTTCCCGTCGCTGCAGCAGCTAAAGCAAACCTTTGAGTCTGGAGAGATTGCCAAAGCTAGGAGACAAATGAATGGACGGTTACCAATTTGCCTTTTTCGGAATGATTCGTATCGCTTACCGTAGCAAGCGGGTGCCATTGAGTTAAGCTCTGACTTTATCCTTGGATTCGACGTGGCCAAGTCCCAAATTGAGAGCGTCGAAGCCTCACCACCGACAATGAGTGTCCTTCCATCCGGAAGAAGTTTTACCGAGCGGATGTAATTGTCCCTCTGGAGACAGTCCAGTTGGGAGACGGGAGTCTTCGTGCCTGGCTGACTGATGTCCCATACCTTGACACAACCTTTCCCTCCGGTGTAGACGTACTTGGTAGGGTTACTAATTGTGACCGCACAGACGACCTCTCCGTGAGAGAGTGTATTGATTTGTCTCGCATGTCGTGGAATTCCAGGTCCCACGAGGGCATCCGGAGGAAATGGCACCGGTTGCATCTGCCCGTCCGCCGACACGTGGAATGAATAGGCTCTGAAAACAGAGAGTACGAGGGTCACAGAGCGTTGGAGACTTGACATGTCATTTTGGTGGGGCGCGGGATGTTGAGGCTCATGAAGAATAATTGCCATCCTCTCACCTCATACTTTACAATTAGAATGGAGGCAGGGAACGCCCTCCCCTCCAGAGCATCTTTTAATCTTTATCATCAGAGGAAGATGATGGGAAGGCTTCTTTCCAGCCCGACATCTAATGAATAAGTAATTTAATAATAAATGACTTACGGTTTTCCACCTGGGATCCCCAAACCCGCCCCCAGGGCACCACGCATCGCTGAGTGAGGGTCATAGCCAACCTGGAACGCATACAAAGTAGCTTCATTAATTATTCGAACTCGTCTCCTCAGATGTGTTCCCTAATCCTTTAGTCAGTCCCCTTCCATGTTAGCAACTCATTCTCAATTTATGTTACGCAGTCAGTTCCAGACTCAAAAGGATGACTGGAAACAAAACGTCCTGCTGCTCCGCTTGTAGCCCATGTTGGCCCATGGAGCTATACGTTGTTATAACCAAGTGGCAAAAGCAGCCCTCAGGTTCCCTCCATTGTTTACTCACTCTCTCCCCTCTAATGAAGTAATTGTGCTCTAATTTCCTCTTGCCCTCAGAGTAATTAGCAGGCAAGGCAGACTTACCAAGGAAGGTCGAGGGTAATTGTTGAGGGGGCTTATGCTATTGTGCAGGTATCCTGAGTTTGAACCTGGAAATCAGAACAAAAGAGTCCATGTAGACATGAGCTTTCGTAATGGAAGACGTCGTGATTTTGGGTTAGAAGTCAGTCCGCACTCATGCATTTTGGAAAGGGCTTCGTTATTTTCAAGTGAAAGTAGCTGAGAAGGAGTTCCAATCAAAATATTATGAAACTCTCTTGAATAAAAGATGAGATTTGTAGGAGTTGTGCGGAGAGGAGAGGAAGCGGCGGTGGTGTGCGGAGATTCGTGAAGAATAATAAAAAGATCACGGCGTTAAATCGAGTCAAGTGAAGGAGTTACCAAGTGGAGTTGCTCTGGCCACAGGTTTGATGCTCGAAGAACTACTGTGCGAGTTGGGTGTCGTGGACTTCCCAGTGGGGGTCGTCGGTTTCTCGTCCTTATTCTTGCTATTGTTATTGGAGGGGGTGCTGGAATTGGAAGAACCACCGCTTCTCGGACTGCTTCAGCCAAGCGAACCACCGTAAAGGTCAAATCCAATCAATGCAGTCATGGAAGAAAAAGAGAAAAAACAGAAGGCTTTAATAAAATTCAATCCCATTCCCCATTCTTTCCGAGCTTTCTCCTCCAACGACATTTCCCGGCTCGACATAGATTTACGCACTGGTGAAACTGAATAAATCCCTACTAAAATTAGAGTCGAGGAGGTTTATTGTCGTCGTTCGTTTCCATTTTACCTATGCGGTGTTCCGTGGTCTTTCTTTGAGGAAGGGAGTTTGTCTATTCCATTTTCCCTGGGAGACACAGTCCCATTAGGCGGAGACAATGGTTCCTGGAAACAAAAGAAAACGACTCTAATTAAGCCAACAATTAACTTTAATAACTTCATTTACATACGCAACACGTCCCTATATTAAATGACTCTGGTTGCTTTGCTTTACGTAACAAGACCCGGATCCAGTTTTTAATAGAAAAGTGGCTTCACTTACTTCATTTGTATCGTCGACCACCAAATCCTGATCACTCTTCTCACCGTCACTTGCCTAGAAACAAAAGAAACTTATTTAGAATTGGGGGATGGAAGTGGGGAAAAATATCCTAATTGTAGTAAGTGTGTTGATTTGTTGAGACCTGGAAGTGTCATAATTTCAAATGTTTCCTAACAAGTCTCGACGTAATTAGATCCCTTTGTTCCAACCTCCCTTTCGCTTTGGTGTAAACTTAACTAATTAAAATGTAATTTCCTGAGGAGAAAGTATAACTGAATGCAACTGAGTCCCCAACCAGAAGAGGACTACTGGAGTTGAGGGCTTCAAAGAAATGGAAATCATTAAAGGATTCTTTGTCGGGGAAAGTGCCACTTTCCCTTTGAACTTTTTGTCTTGCCGTTGATGGTCGTGTTGCTTCCTTTCTCTGGTGTTTCTCTTATATGTATGTGGATATGGAGGGGGAAGTGCGAATTGGTCTTAAGTTAAGGAAAGCAAAGTGAGATAAAAGAAAGTAATTAAATGGAAAAGGTTAATGGAATAAATGAGTGGAAGTGAGGGGAAGAAGAAGGGGAAAGAAACTTTCTCCGCCATCCTCAACCGCGTCTACGTTTAATGCACGTCGAGTGGCAAAAAGGCATTTCTCGCGTCTACATAAAAACCTCATAAGAGAAACCATTTCCAACCAGAAGGAAAATAGAGTCAAACTTGTTATTTTCTGTGGGTTTTTGCCACTATGAATCCAAACGGAAAAGTCGTCAGCGGTCTTTTCCCCGTCCACTTATTTCCTTCTGTTTTTATTGGTCGATGCTCCTTGGTAATTTGATACATGAACTGGGTCCCATTACTCTCCTCCCTTCCACTTAAATGAATTTTATCTTCCTTCCTTTCAACTCTTTTTCCCTTCTGGAGAAATCACTTTCACCAGGTTACAGAATATAAAAGGAACAGGATTGGTCCCGTCTTTAGCCTTCTCGCCACAATCTCACCACAGTGCATCAGTCATGACCATGCACCAGAGTAAACAGACTCCAATTCCTCACACCTAATCAAAATTAGCTTCCTAACTTCTTTCCTTTGTGGTTTCTTACCTCGTGCTTCTCTTCTCGCTTTGGTCGCTTGGGCTCTGACTCGGGGCTACTTCGTGGTCGAAACTTTTCTCGATCGTTTGGGGAGAGAGAACTCCTCTGAAAAGAAGGAAAAAGAAAAATTAGTCCAAGTCATTCGCAGTAGGATTTCGTGACATTTTCTCCAATGGAAATGCTCCATTGCATGCAAGAGTTTAAGTTTTGAAACATGAAAGACACATTGGTATTCAGTCGAGATTGTTTGAAGGGATTTTTCTCCGCCGGTTGAAAAAAATGAATAAAAAATATCGGAGATGGGAACTGGGAAGAACCGCAGACGGAAAATACATAAACGCTGATATGATTTTTCCGTCTTTGATTTTTTTTTCTGGATGATGTGATGTGATATTGATCCCTTTGACATCTCCCCTCTCCTTCGCATAAGTCCAGAGGAGAACACTAAACGAAATCTTCTTTCACTTTCTCCATTTCCTCTCCGACTTTCTTCCGTTCCTCTTACTTTGGGGAATGATTTTTCATGAGGATCGTAAAAGTTCCTCCTTTTGAAGATGAGGACAGGCGATCATCATAAAATGAAACCATCACAACCACCACCACCACGGCATCCAAGTGCACGAACCACCGCACCATAGTGACAGAGATTAGCTCCCTAATACCTCCAGTGTCATCTCATAAAATAAAAACTCAAGACAAACATAATATCCGCTTTCTATAGGGGAAATATGCAAAGGAAACTCCCTCATCTGCCTCTCCACTTCTTTCTAGGATAGGAAGAAGTGACTAAGAGCCAATAAAGTTTTCACTGCTACAAGTCCATGAGACAGAGTTCATCCTAGGACTGTTGTTGCTAGCAGGATTATAATTCTGTGCGAGGACTTAATGAAACTAGAAGAAGCATGATGTGGCTCAACCTCAAGGAAACAACCACCACACCAGGCCACCCAAAAAGAAATCCGCTTCCCCTTCCTTCCAGGAAAAAGAAGCAAACAAGATTAAGAATATCCTAACTCCCTCGGGAAATACTTTTCTAATTACGTTTTTTTCTTCCTCTTCCTCTTTTACTTTCTCCAAGGAAAACTGATGAGGGTAGGGAACTTATAACTAGGCGGAAGAGAAGAGGGAGAAACTGAATTAACTTTTTTTCTTCGTGTGTACATGGAGAGCAGCCAGTGTAAATAATCGCCTCCTTCTTCCTATGGTGGAATACTTTATTTAACTATACGCATTTGTCCCCTCCTTCCTTTAAGTAAAATTCACATTAAGGAGAACTTTCTCTCGAGGGAAAAGAGACTTTGAGAATGAAAAGAATGTGCCATAATTGTGAAGATTTAAGTGAAAGTGAGGGTCTCCCCTGCTGGAAAGTCCACGTGTGTCCTGTCTTAATCCCCACATGAATCCAATCAATACTAATTTGAGGGAATTCCCCTCTAGAGAGATATGAATCCATTAATTTGATTACAGAGGAGGGGAAAAACTGAGAAAAACTTTTGGTTGCGGAACCACCCCTTTCGTCCCCAGTGAGAATCAAGGCATCTGCTCATTACTCACTTTCCCTGCCTATTTCAACACGGAATTAATGTCTAATTACACCCACGTCACAAATGGAAGTTAAAATAATGAGGAGTGGAGAGGGCGGTTTCAATTAGCACGTCAAAAGTCAGAAGGGAGAAAGCGCTTGAGGTCGTGAGAGTCTGGCTCCGGTGTGCCTTGAGAGGGTTATTACAAGGAGGGCTCGATCCAGTCTCCTCATCTGTTTGTCTCTGTCTGACTCTGTGGCTAAATTCAGTTGGATTTCGTAGTGTGAGAGGATTTAATGAACATTAAGCGTCTCAAGAGACTTCTTTTATTTAGTTTCCTCCTTGGGTTCCTTTCCCTCTTTATTTATGGTGAAAGAAAACATTTCTCTCACTCCGGGAGCACGTGAGGAAGGCTGGGATGGGGAAAGCAAACTACTTATCGATTCCGTCCATGTCCCTCAGCTCCAAAGAGATTCGAACTCTATGATAGAGGCTACTTTCTATTCACCCCAAGACATGACTTTATTTTCCAATTCCGCAGATGCTTTCCCTCCAAACCTCATCCTATAACTTGGGAAATTACAATCTTCCCTCCACTTTCTCCCAATCTTTTCTCCCTCTCTGCCGCCAGTGCTCAATTCCCATCGCTCCACCGCCCAGTAGCAAAGTCAAAGTCGTTACTCGTCCTCGAATTAATAAACCATCGAGCAGAGGGAAGCCTCAAATTCACACCACCACCACGAGTCAGATAGGTAGTTAATATACAACGCATCAAATCAAATTAAAGGTCCCTTCCATCTATAAACATGTCAGGGAGAAACTATGATTAAGAACTCTCAAACTACAACGCCCAATGTCCATTGCATGGGACAACGACGTCAACTCTGACTGACTTTGACAAGAATTTGGTTAACATGCAAATGATTTTAGAAGCTTGGCCTTCGCATTTGGCCGCTATGGTGCCAGCATGGTGGAATACAAACTACACTGCTCCATTCCTCCGAGTGTCCTATTTGTAGGGAACATGCAACTAGATTAGACTTCCTCCTCTTTTTTTTAGAGTTTCCAGACATGAAAGGACGCATAAAGGCACAAGGCACGAGAGGAGACCATTCCAGAAAATGGACGCTCTGCACGACACCTTTGAGTCTCCCTCGTGGATTGCGTGCTTCCTTGGATTTATTACCCAAATGAACAAGGGAACTCCATTGGACGAATGCTAAACTTCCTCTTCCAGCAGTGCCTCATGCTAAACCCCATCCTTTAGTCATAACAGAAATAACAGGAGAGAAAACAGACGAGGGAGAAAATAGTTAAGGAAAAATAATTAATGGAGATACAAATCTAGCTACAAAACGGAAGGAATAAATTGGAACGTATCCTAGATAACAACGCTTTCTTTTGAACCTCCACATTGTGGTTTACAATCCATATTTATTAGAATGCCCATTAGGATACCCACATCCCACCCATACCCAAACACCCTTTACAAAAACAATACAAGGAATCCAGGCTCTTAGATCTATGCCGGGTAATTTCTCAAACTAATTTCTTTACGTGCTTTGAGTAAGTTCGCCCAGGAACCCACAAACACGGGAATGGGAAGGAAATTGGGCATTAAAAATGAGCATTTCCAATTTTCACTCTCCCCTGATCGGAGAAAGTACCTCGTTTTCCTTTTACTCGTTTTATGACCTCTTATCCGTCCTTTAGCCTAATGGGTATCTTTGGGTATATTAAATAAGATAGTCAAGTGAGTTTTATTGGTGGCTATAGTTGGATTACTCTTTTCAGTTTAATTTCTCCTGATGTAATTTCCTTGGTCGAGAATCCTCTCTCTGCTCAAGCATGACAATCATCAAAAAGAAAATTGTTGAGCGCTGAAGCCTATTTTCCTTTTGAAAGTAAGCAACGGCTCTGGAAGGAATGAACGACAAAGTATAAATAACTTTTCTTTCTCCGTTGGATCTCATTTTGGAGAAAGTCAAAGAGAAAAAAGGGAAAGGGAGACGCGGAAGAAGGGGACGGTGGGACGTAAATTGATCTCACTTGAATTTAATGAGGAACTTGAGAACTTTTTTCAATCTGGTGATTCAACACCTTTCATCTTCCGAACATTGGAGCAACTAAAAACTTTCAGAGGAATTTCGTCTTCTGAGACGAGTGAATGAGAGCACTCATATCAGATGACAAAAGGAATGAAGAAAGATCAACACTTGGGATTGAATTCACTCATTTTGGAAGCATAAGAGAGCTCAACTTTACCGCCTGCTCCCACATTTCCATATGATAAAGGAATATACTTGACTCTGATCGGAGGAGAAAAGATCTGGTTGTGGATAGGGAGCTCTAAGGACATCCGCTGTTTCATTGACTTTCCCCTCCCTAATGGATTGTGACCAACGGGGAAAAAACTTTTGAGCAAACAAACCCCATCAGGAGAAAGTCGTAAGTGGGAGGATAATTGAACTCCACTCGAAAGTAGATTGAGTTTGATGCTGCCGCTAGAAGCGAGAGGGAGATGATTGGATGAAAGATCTCTCCGAGTGAGCCAACAACGAGACCGGACACCGATCTTGAATCCAAAGTGATGTGGCCATGCGGTCAATAACAGGGGAGACGAGGAAATTGATTAGGTAAGATGACAGGATTGAAGAGGCTGAAGAAGGAAGGAAGGAGGATATCTAATCTTCCAACGGAGGATGGACGACCACGGCGACGTCGTCGTCTCGGACACAAGAGCGGGGCTAAGAAATCCTTTCAAGACGAATCAGAGATCAGACTAACCACTTAACCTCTCCAACTTCCCATCTCTCTCAGCCAAACTTCTTCAGATATACGTTTCGTCCCAGGAGCAAAGCGATGTCAACATGAATCGCCTACACAATTGGATTCTCCTCGTCAAAGTACTCCAACGCTCCAAGAATATCAAAGTACGTCTACTTAAGACGGAACTCGTCCATCAGGTCCTTTTGTTATCAAGAGACACACGACTCACATGATTACGTCCATCCTCTCTCTAACCACTCACTCTCAAAACATAGCAAGGAAACACAGGCGGAAACACGAGCTCTTTTGGCAGTTGGTGCGGAAGTCTAAATTATGGAAGTGTCCTTAGGAAAGTTCAAGTCCCACTCACCTTGCTTGCATGACGATCTTCTAATGCTGACAGTGCTGGAATTTTCATCGAGGAAATTGAAGTTGTTTCCAATCCAGATAATGAGATTTGTTGGAATTCAAATGAACACATGAAAAGAAAAAGACATCAACATTAGTCATCATAATCATATTCCGGATAATTATAATCTAAGTTAAGAAGTCAAGGATCTCATCCTTGATCAGCTCATGACATGACATGAGCTGACTTTAAAACTTTTGTTATTAAAAACTCCAAATCCAGGCAACTCTCGTAATACCCTGTGTTCCTCGGATGTCGATAAAAGTTAAGAAGATTTAAATAATTCTCCTCCTAATAGAGGAAATGAGAAGTCCGTAGTTATAATTAATCATTAGTTTGGGTTTCAGGTGGGCTAGAGCCACTATGGACGAGAGTCCATTGCATGAGAAAATCCTATGGATAATGCAGAGCCCATTTAAGCGAGTAATCAGAAACTGATGGCATGTCCTCGTAAATAATTTCTAAATCCCAAAAGCTAAGTGCGTGAATTGTGAATATGCGTTTTTATTCAAAACCCGTGTTAAGCTTATGTCCGTTCTGTGAGACTTTTTGATGAAAAAATGAAGTGTGTCCCAACCCCCTCTTCCAAGTATCATCAGTTGGAAGGAGACAAACAAGTTATGTGACAGTTTTCTCCTGAATTTTTAAACAGGGAGTCCAAATAGAAGGCTTTCTTTAATTCCATCAATTTCTATATGAGGAAAAGGTGTGGCCACTGAAGGGAAATAAATATTTGGCAGCCACTTGGCTTCAAGTTCCATTTTCCCTGATCGCAGTTATGAAAATCCACTTTAGGAGAACGTATTTCATCTCTAAATCATAGAGCAGTTTGAAAACTTTCCCACAGAGTGAAAAGATTTCTCATCATAATTTCAGTAGCCCATGACACCATGCCACACTCTTGGCAAATATCATCACTAATTCATTCTTCACTTTAAGATATCCTGAATCATTGATGAAGCGAGCGGGGCTTCTCTTTGCCAACCAATCAAGTGTCAGAGGTAGCTGGAAAGGCTTCAAGGTGTGCCCACTCCCGTCATCTCAGCACCGTTTAAATGTGGACCATAAACTCTTATGAGGCTTCCAATTCTCCAGTGGACTTTAAAACTTTTTAAGATTAGAGCCTCAATAAATCAATCCAGTTGTTCTCACAACGGGGTGGCCCGATTAAAATCTTAGCATTCATATCCAACAAGGGGAATCATTATTCCCGTACATGGGGCAAACCGGTTCTTCCAAAGCACCTCCATGCTGGACATGTTCCAAAGGAAATACTCGAAAGGTGTCTCAACGAGAACTTGTTATAGCCAACAACCAGCGTGGCAGGGCCTTCAACTCCATACAAACAACAATGGAATTTGAGGAGGGGGTATTGTTACCCGAATTCCAACTGCCTAAACCCTTGGCCATTCCTGCCAGCTAAAACTACTCTCAGAGAAGGAAGGAGAGCTGAGCCCCAATTCAAAATAAGATTTCAGTACAAAAGAACAATGCCCTTCCCCCTGCTCTGGACGCTCTTGTCAAAATAAATCCACTGAAAAGAGGTTTAAATGAGATGGACAGATTTGGGACTGGTTGAAGCCCACTTTAAGTCACCTTAAGGGCAACTTCAAGCACATGTGTTCAGCAGTCGTCCATTCTAATCATTAACCACACGACTTCCTCCCTTCATCCAAAGACAAGATCAGGTTCAAACGGTGGTGTGAAAAAACAAAACAGAATGAAGTTTTCACTTATAATCAGGCGGGGAAACCATTGGCCTTTCGGCTTATGGCAGGATATGTATATGCATGAAAACCTCCCTGTTGTTGTGGGAAGAATTTCAATAAAATCAAGCCATACATAACTCCAAGTGACACGGGATCTGATTGGCCGGAATTGGTTTCCGAAGTATTTGCTCAAGAGCACATTTTCTGTTAGTGGAAACCCCCACTTGAAGACCAACCCATGGACGGTCCAACTTGAGAACAAATTTGAGGCTCATCTTTCATTTCGCTGTTCTTCCAGAGAAATGAAGTTTCGATAACCTCAGGCCCTTGACTGGAGTGGCTAGGAAGCAGAAGTGTTTTCTACAAGATGACGAAGAATACCACAGCAAGGCTAGAAGGGCCGTCGTCCTGGTTGTTTGTCTAGTGGTCCTATTGAGTCAGCCTCTAAAAGCGTCGAAGAAGTGCCACTTTACCCGGACACCACCAGTAATGGTCCCAACCACCACATTTCATGTCAAATCCTGACTCACCCACTGGCCTGATCAATTCACCAGTCAAGCTCCGCAACCACCAACTAAGGGCATTTCCAGCGAAAGACCACCAGATAGACGCACACATAAGATCAGTAGTGCCCACTCTGTTGCAATAAATATCTCCGTTCCAGCATCCATGCCTAGAGAGCCTCATCAAGCTGGAATGATAGTAATCTGAAGGGAGACCTAGCTGGAGTTTATCGCCATGGAGGTGGAGGAGAACTCTTTGGTTGATGAAATGAGAGGTGGAAGGAGATTTTGATGGGATTAGGAAGTCTCTTGGTCGTGATCCTGTGAGATTAAAGTAGAAGATGACAAACCTGATGGTTTTTCATCCCGATGGAGATCGTGTTTGGCATTGAGAATGGCCAAGGGGTGGGGCCCTCCTAATCCACTTAGTCCAAGGAGGGAAGCAGCCGAGGATGGAGGGAGAGGTGCACCCGGGAGACCTGGATGAGGTAGCATAGGGAGTGGTGGATGAGCTGCTGCAGCCGCTGCCGCCGCTGCAGGTCCCAACTGCTGCGCATGCATTTGTTGCTGTGAATAGAGATTAAAAAAAAGACATTGAATTAGAATAGTGCTGATTGGAGGTTTTGGTAAATTAGGGGTGTTGAAGTAATCATGGAGTTCATGATGTGGAAAGAAGCAGAAGGACGCTAAGGAGGATATCCTCATCGTCTGGGCAAATGAATATACAATTAATTTATTTTTCCCTCCTCGTCCCCGCCACCATACTCCTCCGCTCCCCTGATTTATTGGAGACAAACCTCAACGAGGAAGAAACCAATTTACTAAAACTAAATCTCTTGATCACTCTAATTCACAGTTTCAATTCCTTTGTATTTAAATCAGCATCTGTGTCTCTGAGGAGCATCTGGGTGGGGGATAGAGTTCGGGAATGGAGTGGAATGGCGGGAATATTCAATTAAAAGAAGAGCTTGGAAGGGTTAATGTCGGCCTTACCAAGAGTCGAGGGAGATCTGGCCGCTGTTGCTGAAACAAAAGAAAGACAAGTTATCACATGTTCGGAAATAATAATAAAAAAGAAGGACCCCCCAACGGAGCGTTACGTGTCCATAATCTCTTTCTGCCAAAAAATAAAACCCGGAGAGAAGGAACCCTTCTCTGGAGGATTGGATTTCACGGGCATCAAAATAAACCATCCAATCTCCCGGCCATCATGTAACAATCTGTTCCCATATGCCACGCCATAGCTCCCGCTTGCCTCATGCTGATGGGGGAATAAAACAATCGGTGCCTAATCCCACGTGAGACTCAATGCAGGATAGGAGGGGATTTCCAAATACACGGAATGGTATGGACTCATCCTGGGAGTGACATGTCTTCTACCCCAATCATAATGGGAGATTATGATCAGAGATTAAAGGGATGAGATCCACATTTAGACACGCTTTTGAAGAGAATAATGGCTCTGATAATTCTATTGTTCGCTCCTTCTAAACAACCCAACCATGTCACTCCTGCTCAGACTCTAATCATCTCAGAGGGACCCAGCACCATCAAGGAGACATAAATAGAATGACTATGATAATGGGATGCGGATTGTGGTCATGCCATACGCTTCATGACATACTCATTTACCAACGAACAATGTACGCCATTACATACAAAAACCTGGGGCGACACTTTACCATTTCCAAATCAAGGCTCCAACAAATGAACATTCCTCAGACCCATTTTTAAAATTCCCGGGGTTCATTGCACGTCATGACAAGCTGGCATCTATGCGCCTTCCTTGCATGCAGACTCACTTCCTTTGAAAGATTACTTGCTTAATTGACATGATCCAACTTAGGCCAATGCCTACAATGAAGCTTTAATTCCTGACTTCTGGATGGAAACTAAAACATGGTGAACGTTTGACGTTGTTGTGGATAATTTGCATTAAGCATGATTCAAGCTGAAGAGTCCCTCTGTTGCAACAAAACTTCATTGTGTAGTTTATTCCAAATGCCTTTTGGAAGGATTGCGTGATACTAGAGATGGATGATTGCGCTCATAAACCTTGAAAACAACATCATCACTCCCACCACGTTCCTATTAACTAACAATTGAAACTAACAATGGGACTAAAACTTGAACAAAATGAATGAGCAGGCAAGCATGAACAATTTCTGCTCAATTTAATCGTCATCTTCCTCTGCAGAGCAAAAACATTCAACCCCCATTCTAAATACTTTACATCCCCTTTCAAACCCAGTGCCAATTCGGCCATGCAAAAGTCAGAAAAAAACTTGCAACCTAAACCCTCAAATTTTAACAAAAAGGTGTGAATCACCTCTTTAAAATTACAATGTAGCATCAATTCAACTATAATTATCTAACGAGGCATCTCCCTGCGCAAGCCCAGTGTAATTCTTAGCTCCTATCATTCCCATACTCACCCCAATTATGGCGTTGAGTTCCGTCATGGTGACTTGCTTGGCTCGTTCCACTGCCGTAGCCACTTGTTGTTGATGCTTTGGAAGAAGATAAAAAAAAGTGTTAATTAGTAATAATTATTGGATGAGAATAGAATAAGGTGAGTTACCTCTTGAGAGAGAAATGGGAGGATTTGTGCAATAATTGCATTGAGTCGCTTTGAAATCTCCGTCTGGCGAGAAAGAAAAGGAGAGTGTGTGAGTATATGAAAGTGATGGTGATGGAAAAGTAAAAGTGATTAGGAGTTGGAGAGATCAAGTTGAATGTTGTGTCATTAATCCAATTTAAGAAGGTCGTAAGGCATTGAGGTGAAATGGTGAAAGTGGTCACGAGTGACTCATTGCTCCCTTTGCTGGGAAAGTCTAATCTGAGTAATGGAAGGAGGTTTCTCCTTCATCGCAATTCCAAGCCCAGTGGAGCCATTCATTTCCTTTCTTTTTCCCGGGTTTTTAAACTGTTATGGGAATCCGTGTTGAGTAGGAAGAGCGGAGTGCGTGAGAATTGAGATTGAATTCGATGATCCCCGTCCTCTTCGTTTTGGGGTCGTTGGAGGAGGGTAGTTTAGAAAAATAGACTTTTCCTTCCTCCGTCAACAAAGCCGATAATGGGTGGCAAATGCCACGGATGAATGCATTTCCACGTCTCCAAACACTTTCCCTTGTCAAGTTCCCCTCCTCCCCTCAGCCTAATCTCAGAGGCTTACAAAGAGTATCCATTACATCCTCCTTTGGAGACAGACACGCCGGAGACTCCGTCCATGGAACCTCACCGAACAGCCATCCAACAGCCATATCCGCTTAAGACTTTCTCTTTCTCACTTTCACTCCATCACTCAAGTCCACAGACCCACCCAGTCTCACCTCCCCTCGACAAGGACCAGAGCAAGTCTTCCAAAAAATGAATTTAGGAAGGAAACCCAAACTCTATTCTTGTCCAGGGGAAGATAGACTGATACTTGATGAGAGAAATGTAAACTTTTCGGGTTCCTGGGGAAGAAGAAGTCGAGCGTGTCAATATTTGTCTAGCTCACTCACTCACTCCTAAAATGTAAGACAGGCAATACGCTTCCCTCGTCTATTTACCTAGCAAACAAGAGGGATCTCCCTTTATTTTCACAAAAATGGAAGACGTTCTCATGTGTGTGTACACATTTGAAAAAGAGGGAAAAATCACTTGTCCACACACAGAAGAAATCCAAAGAGCACCCACATTTCTCTTCCAGCACGATCTAAACAAGGACAGAAAAATAGGAAACGAGAGGACAAGCCCAAGGGGAACCTTTGCAAAAAAGAATTTCTCCACGCTCCTTTTCTCTTTCTTTTTATAAAAGAAAGTGAGCTCGACGGTCGGTGATAGGAATCTATAAGTAAAATACAAAGGAAAATCAGGAAGTGAACACCATAGACGGAAATAAAGAAAGACTGGGTTCCGCGGCCGAGAAGAAAAAGCCCAGAAGGAACTAAAAATGAAGTCGACAAATGGTATTGATTTTCGAGATTCGAAGAATAAGGGGAAAGCGGTAAATTAAAGCTACTGAGCCGTCGTCTATTCAAAGGGTTCTCCAAAACAATCTGAACATTCACATGAGGGAAGACCTTCGTCATCAACCACAGGAAATACGGAGTTCAAGTGCAGTCCATACAAAATGGTCTTAACATGCGCCCCTCCTTCTCTTCCATTTCTTTTTTTTTCACAAGTATGAAAGACATTTTGCCATTCTGAAATAGTCGGAAATAGCGAAGGGGCGGGGAAGGAGATCCCATGAAAAAGCAGGAAATCTGTCATGGTAAGGATCCATTCTGTATGCCCAACACACCGAAAACACCACCACCACCACCGAAGCCATTCCTCTCTCCTATTCATGACTTTTTAAAAGAAGATCTTTCTCCTCGCCTTTCTTCTCTTCGTTTTTTCTTTTTCGCTCTCCAGGAGACGCCATCCGCTTTCACCCTAGAAACGAGACCACGAAACCTTTTTTTCTCGTTCGTCTCCTCCTTGGAAAGGAAAAAGCAGAAAATGGAATGTCGTCTTCCCTCATCCATGAAGGAGAGTCAAATTGGATCAGTGAGTGAGGAAGAGAAAACGACTGAGGCAGAGAAAAGGGAAAGTCACTTTCTCCCCTTCCTCTCTCCAACTTACTCGTCCTCCTCATTCTCCGTGGCATTGGAGGGGAAAGAAGGGAAAAAATTCAGAAAATAATAAAAGATTACATAATTTTCTGCTCTCCCTCCCCCCAGGATCCTTATCCTCATAATCGAAATGGGAAGGACTCATCCATCTGTCTCTCCCAATTCCTTCCATTAATTCTCACACTTTCCCTTCCTCAGACACTAGACTCATAAATCAGAGTCGGGGATGAGGAATCAAAGGAAGGCTGGAGTTCGATATGAGCCAAGTTAATTAGTCAGGTTTTGGTATTCACGCCTTTCCTAGGCTAATAGGCTTATAGGGAGGCTCAACTGCGTGAGACAAAGAGGAGATGAAAGTAATCCAATTGAGTTGGTCGGAAAGTAAGGAGAAAGTTCATAAACCAATTCCGTGCTCTTCCTAGAGCTACTTAAATGGAGACCTGGTGAAAGGAGGTTTCCTATGACAGAAAGTGAGAATGGAAACATAATCCCTTTAAGAGCATTTAGTTTGGTTTTCCTTTGAGACAATCAAATATCTCCATCATCTAATTACATCCTCAGGCCCTTCTTTGTCTCTAATAGAAACAGGAAGATAACTTCCCAACACGCCCCACCATCCACTTACTTTCCTCAGTAAAGACCAGAGAATTTTCACTTTCACCAAAGCTCAAAACTTTCTTTCCCCAACACTCATCATTTTATTAAGTTCCTCCTTCCCCTCATTCACACCGCCACACAAGTCAACAGGGAAGGAACAAACTTTCACTTAAATTCCCGTCCATGTTTCCCGGATTCCTGGGAAGGAGGCATATGCTTATGAAAGCCACAGGGCTCCACACTCCCGCTCAACCCCATTACCTTTCTCCCAATTTATTTTCCTGATTTCAATGGTCATTCAACATGACATGGGGCTGAATAGGCTTTTTATCGTTTCCTGGGACAAACGGCCAAATAACCACTACCCTTAACCTTCTTTCTCCGCTTTTATTAAATCTAAATTCCCCATTTGAAACAATCAAGAACGTCCCGACAGAGTCTGAATGTGTGTAACTTGACGTCCATAAAGAACAGCAAATGTGGTCAATCCACTTCTCGCATGTCCACTTTCCCTTATCCATGCTTGAAATCACGGGAAGTAAAAAGACGAGAGAAAACATATTCGGCTATGGCGTGGGGCCTTGGCGTGGGAGAGTTATAGGCTGTTGTTCCTCCTGTCAGGATTTGGCTCTTAAATTCACACCACAAAAGCGTGGTCTCTGGACAATTTAATTACCCTTACCAACAAACCCTGCCCACAAGAGTAGTAAGTAGACATGCATCCATTTATTACTACCACACACATGCCTCCCTAGCCTCCTACATGAACCAAATGAACCGATTACCCTATGCCACTCCAGTTTCAACACATTACACACCAATACTAGACTCAACTAGACCGCCAACCAAAACTCCAATCACTTTCACCGGAGGATTCTTGTCAACGCGTCCTTTTTAGATTAGGTTAGACATCTGTGTCTTTATGTCTTTATCTTGTTATAATTGGTGTGCATTGTGTTTGGATTGTGAGGGGCGTCTAGAGTATCTCATTCCAGGGATCATTGGTTGATCTCTCCGTGGGGACGCATGAAGAAGGAAGCCAAGTAGAACTGATCTCCATAACTCAGCCAATCCCATATGGAGATCAAGTGAAAATAAATTGTAAGGACTTTGGTGTTTGGAAGGAGAGAAAGGAGATTGGAAGAAAGTGAAAGTTGGATGGAAGTGAAGGAGAGAGTCTTTGAAGTGTATTTACCTTTGAGCCTTTTCAATATCCACTAACTCACGTCATTTTCTCCTCTCCCCAAAAACCACCAGCCCAAGACGGGAAAAAACTTTTCCTTCCGCCCAAAGTGTTTACTCTCCAAATATCAATCATGAAGGGAGGAGAATCCCTAACAAGTTTCACTTGTCTTCTTTTGACTCTCGCCTTTTAGCACATGCTCCCATATTGATCTATGGCAGTTTTTAGTTTAAGAAAGAAAGGCTCCATTTACGAAGGAAGAGGGGGTTAGAACGTCACAATAAAGTTGGAAGACTTTGCCAAGTTCTTCTGATACGGATATGGGAGCAACTCAACTGAAATAATCATAAGCGAAAATCCTTTCTGTAGGCGTGTGTTGATAAGGGCTGAAGAATAGGAACTTTACCGTTAAAAGACCGCTTGACTCCTTAATACGATTTTAAACCCATTCCAAAGAAATAAAACCAAGTCCTTTTATATTTTCAAGAGCTTTTTCCCTCAACATCTCCCCTTTACGAGCCATAAGACACCCGGGACTTGATAAGAGAAATGGGAGACTGGGAATATAAGGGAGAAATATGGAAATCTAAAACAAAAGGAAACAATGAGAAGTGTGGGAAGAAAGTAATTCCCCCCTGAAGGGAAAGCCAGGACGCCTAACATGGCCACCTCCATTAATCCCTTTTATGGATCTCCCCCTAGCGCCAGACTCAGGCACGTCACCCGGGAAATCCTAAAGTTACTCTAGTCACTATTAGAGCCCCTCATAAACCATTAGGAAACTGTATTTGAAACATATCCAGTTTCATCCAACCTGGGAAGATCATAAACCTCATAATTAGAATCATTATCTCCGCTCATGAAAAGGAGTGAGAGCATCGTTACCCTCCGACTGCCCTTCATCTTCAACCCAAATTATAAGGAGGAATCGGTGGCAATGAAGTTGTAGCCTCCGATTCCCCTCACTCAAAGGAACCTTCCCTGATATGATAATAGACTTTTGGAATCAGAAAAGGCAGGGAATCTTTTAATAAATTTTAAATTAGATTTGAGGAAGCGAAGAAAGGCTTCACTCAAGGAGAAAGACGTGGAGGAACTCCTCTCCCTTTCATTTTATTACCTTCCCCATCTCTCTTTTCTTTTATTACTTCAACGGTGGGCAGAACCTGGGTGTAGCACACCTATCGAAGGAAACAAACGGAAGTTACACGGACGGAAGTTTCCCTTTTTACCACACAAACAAATTCAACTTCCGACTGCCATAAAACGAAAAACTTTCGTGCACGTGCAGCTTTCTTTCTGCCCCACCCGAGTTTGTGAGGACGGGAGGCGATCATGAGGAATGATAAAAGGGGAATTGAGTAGGTAAAAGTGTTTGTGGGAGGTAGTTTTAAATTGATGGGTTGAGTGTGTGGTCCTCCATAAGTATGGAAGCCTGCTGCCGAGAATGAGTCAAGTGGAGCATCATTTGGTGCGTAGGTAATCGTAATCGTCCTCGCTCTCCTCTTCGTCCCTAATAAGATGATGGAGAAAGGAACTCATGTGAAGTCAAGTAGAGAGGGGAAAAGAGGGGAAAGTTGAGAGGCTCCGAAGAGGAAAAGCGGAAAAAATGAAGAGAGAGACATTGCCCCCTTTTCCCAAGACGATGACGAGGAGGGGAAGGAATAAGGGATCCTACTTTTTTCTTCCCTAAGTATGGGGAAGACAGACATGCAAATAGAATTTCCCTTTTCACTTCTTTCAAAGTATAAAAAGAAAGTTGGTGGAGGGAGAAAGTAGAAGAAGGAAAAATGGAGAGAGAAAATCGATGAGAGTCGAGAGGAAGACGAAAAGCACCAGCTGTGACAAAATAATGAAAAAAAAAGAAGAGAAATTTTTAAGTGAATCACCCAAGAGAGAGGAGAGAAGGGAAAGAAAAGGATGAAGAAGAAAGAAAGGAGCCCAGGAAAGTTCTACTTTCCCTCCCTTTGTATATTATGCATGTAAGTTAAGTGGAGACCCACTTCCAACATCCATAAAGTTGACGGAAGAGTGTGACTTTGTAAATACAGCGGGGAGTTTAGGAGAGGTCCTTCTAACACAAAAGAAAGCAAAGAAAGGAGACGAGGAGAAAGTCTCCGTATTTTTTATCCGGGGTCATCTGAGACACACTCTGCATAAAAATAAAAATAAAAAACCTCTTGGCGGTTTCAGACTCGCTCTCTCTTCCACTTACGCTGTCGACTCTTTCCCCTCGTATAACAAAACGATGAAACTTTCTCCAGGCGGAGAAAGTCAGAATAGAAACCCACGTACGGCTCCGTCCTTTACCCAACACCCACTAAAAAGAAAGCATTCAGCGAGAGGGAAAGTGTAGGAAGCCCAACAAAACAAGAAACTCAAATCTTCTTTGATTTGATTCAATTCTCCAATTTCCCCTGGATCCATGGCTATGTCTTCCCTATTCTTTCCAATCTTCTTTTCCTCCATCCGTGTCGGGAAAGTGAGCTAGAGTGAGGGTTATACTGGGAGGAATACATAATGAGATTTGGCTACTACATCTAATCAGTGAGTCCAATCCCCCTACTAACTCCTCCTGCCAAGAAGACAATTGAATAAAAACGAAGGAGAAAGGAATCTACTTGACAACCGATTCCATTTAACAAATCAAAAACCCTCTCCCTCTGCTCTCAGTGTAAGGAGACTAAATCCTCCGCTTTCTCCTTCTCATGTCGTCTGTCTTAGTTCTGCTCTTGAATATAAAATCTACTTTCAACCCACAACAGACAAGGAGGTTCTAAGATTCCTTTCCTTTTCTTTTCAAAACGAGACTCAAGAACGGAAGATTTCAGAATCAATTATTGATGAAATTTTTTTTGTATAAGAGAAGAGGGCATATCCTAACTGTAGAATGGAGACTTATAGGAAGAAAAGCTCTTTTGAGAAAGTGAGTTGAGAGGAAGTGAGGCTAGAGAAAGTAATCCATAATCCCAAGTCTCTCGGTTTGGCTCACCTTCTTAATTCCTCCCGGGGAGAAAGTCAAGAAGAGTGAAAGAGCATCCAATATGCATGGACTCCTTTTCGATTACATGAATTAGGAATGAGGACTCCATATGGAGGACTCACTCGCCTTTTAACCAGTCAATCTCATAAGGCTCCGCGTCCTCTGGGCTTTCTTTTACCAAGCGACCAATGAAATGGAAGAAAGATGTGCCATTTTGGTAAAATTCCAAAGGGGAAAGAAGCTATAGAAGGTTGAGATGCCTTATGGTTGACTCTTAAACTTTCTCCAGTGTTATCACACGGAGGATCCTCTTGATGTTCTCCTTCAGTGGGATAATGGTCCTTCACTCCTACTACAGGCTCTCTGTTTTTTGGCTATTAGAACAGTTTCCCCTGGTCGTATTGATTTCCCATTGATGGACGATTAGTTAGTTGATTACTGGAGAGAGAAGATAAAGGTCCCTCACGCCTGCGTCTCCCCTGCTGCCACAAAGGATCAAATCAATACACTCCCCATCCAGTGGAGATAACCAGGGGATATAAAAAAATCCGCAGGAGAAAGAGAGCCACCGATGGGAATCCAATGGATTTAATGGTCCTTATTCTTTCCCCAATTTTCCCTAGTGTGGTGTGGTGGACCCGGGAGAGATGGTCCATATGTTCCATCCCATCAGGTACATAAATGTCAGGGGACATCCCTCCCCCTTCCATAAAACTTTGGTTGAGTGAGCAGAGGGGGCTCATTCCCTTTTTTTCAATTTCTATTATAACAGAACCCGTCTCTCTATTATCCGATATTTACATCCTCCCTTATCTTCCAGATCCCTTCTACCACACACATAAGACGACACTGAGGAACACTGACCGGGGGGAGAGGAGCTTCGGAATGAGATGGAAATGGTCCATTATTAGAAACCAAAGTCAGCCCCAATAAAATCTGGTGAAAAAGTATTGCCAATGGGCAGAGAAAGCTACGCCGGCAGAAGACCGAGAAAAAAGAAAGGGAGTGTAAAACTTTCTCCCCTCTGCTCCACTGCCAACAGGGAAAGTCTCCCCTCCCGCTGGTTCCAGAAGGAGAGGGATTTGGATTGAGTTGGAAGATGGAATACATCTTGGGCTTGAGGGAATTGGTGGGAGTTCATGCGTATCAAAGGAAGAGATCCCAGACACTAATGAAATTAAAAATGGAGAAGATGCGGAGGGAGGGGAGGAAGAAACAATGAGATGAGGTAGGGGCGGGGGACGGGAAGGTTTTTTGGTAACACCTTCAGGCTCTTCTCCTCACTTTCTCCTTCCGACCACAAGAAACTTTGTAATTGGGGAGACCATCCGCCTGGAAATGGCAGGAACCAGGTAAGGAAAGTAGGCAAGTCACTTCCACGTTCGCCTTCCCACCTACTACCACCAGGATATAATACTCAGAATGTACTACCGCTTGCTTGATTACTTACGGGAAAAGAATTGCAGGGTTCTCCTTTCTTCCTTGACAACCCTCTGGACAAAAACTTTCACTTGACTCAACTCACCGCCCAACCCAAGAAATCTACGACATGGCAGGGAAAGTGAGGTGGCAGTGCTTTCTCACATCCACATCGACACAAGACACGACCCCATGGGGCCTTCCTTTCATCAAACATGCTTAACTGCTCTCGTTTCCCGCCAAAATACAAAAGTTGGTGTTGGTAAAAGAAGCGGTGCTCAATGACATTCATTTTTATGACACCAATTGAAACGGAGGCGACATGATGAAGAGGTCGAGATGGTGACAGCCCACTCAACGGCCTGCTTTCATTCATCCTCGGGTCAATGGGAATTGGACTTTGCTTTTAGGGTCTGTATTTATGAAAAGAATGGTACCTCATGATTTTCCCATTTACCGTCGGAATCAAGAGCATTTATCAACACTCGCCACCATTGTCGTCTCATATCTCCCCAATGAACATAAAAGGAGAAAGGAAACGGTTGTTTATTTCTCTAAATTGCATTCCCTTTCTTCTCGCTTTTATCCCGACTGAAGAACTTTCATTCCTCCACCACTTTCCCCAACTTTCTCCTTCCCTTTCTATTATCTTATATAATAAAAACTAAAAAATGTTGTAAAAACAGTTGAGATCATCCTCATCATCATCATTTTTGAGTCAATTTTCTTTCTCCTCTTTCGCTTTCCAGAACGTGGGAACGGATTCCTTCAGGAACAGATGATGATACGGCCTGAAAGATCAATGCCATGTATCTACAACTCAAAATTCCCTCCCTGCCTATCCAAGCAGACACATGTCAGGAGGGAAGGTTGTGGCAGTGGTGAGTAGTAGAGCGGGAGATATAAATTGGATTGTTTGCTAAACGTATAATTTACCGAATGTATCGGATATCCGATTAATACCTTTCATCCTTCCTTTTCACCCTCAATATTTGCCCATCATATCCAACAGCTCCCCCGGACTTTATTTGTAATTTCAAGGGAAACGCAGAGATCAATAGTCGAGTTGCCAACGGCTCTTGGCCACGTAAGTCCAATAATGCCGAGAAAACAATTTCTATCCAATTCATTCGAGGTAATTGGAAGAGTTCACAGAGCAACTAACGGTAGCGACTAGAGCCCTGGACGAGCCTCGGGAGCATGAATTTCTAAATCAGAAAAACAACCAAAGAAAAACCACCACACTTCCATTATGAACGATACGGAATTCGATTAGCCAAACGAGTTCTCATGCTTTCCCCTTTTGAGCTGTAAACCATGCTGAAAACAAGATTGTTGTTAAAATATAGGAATCAGTTGAGCACGCAATGTGTTCCATCACCCTAGCCTCGCACCGCTGTCAACTCTGTGAAACATCGAGATCAATAGAAGTGCTGTTGAAAGAGGTTGAGGGAAACAGCAGTGGTTTTGAGTAGTGACTACTAAAACCTCAGTCGTTAATAATTCATAGACAGAGGGAGACGGTGGGGAAGGGAGTTAGTACACTACTTGTCAACCTACCCACTCATAATTCATAAACGGTTTATTTCGGGTTGACCAAAGAGTTCAATTTGACAAGGGAACAAACCACGGCGAACCGCAAAGTCAAACCACTCAACAACGACTAGCTCGACTAAACCCTGACTTTCCAAATGACACTTCAAAGAATAATTCCGAGTCTCTCCTACCTGCCTCCTCTGGTGAGACTTCAAAGTTTAATTCCACTCTGGAATTATTCCAAAGGCAAGAGAGAGGATTTGGGAAACATCAGAGAGACATGACGTGAGACAACCACGAGATGAAGAAGGGAAAAAGACATCAGCCATATTTGCCAGTCACATGAATAAAACAGAGAGCTCAACATTTATAATGGGAAGGGACACCAAGGAAGAGTTGCGGAGATGCCCATTCCACTCCAGCAGACAACTTTCTCCGCAAATTCAACCTCCTTCTTTCAACCTCATTTCATACAGAAATTCAAACCAACACACCCACAAACAGAAATTAAAAAACGAGTAAATCGGAAAATCCAAAGTCTCCTTATGAAATGGTGACTTTCAATGATTCTGGATTAATGACACACAATTCAATGGATTTGGTTTACTAAGTTTGATAAGTGAGGCTTACCTGTTTGTGCATCTCAACGTTAAGGCCATAGGACATCTCATAGTACTGTGAAACATAAAACAAAGTCAAGATTAACCATTTCATGTACTGATTGTTAACAAGGGCTGGAAGCATAGGGGAGTACTGGTTAGCGGAATAAGCAAAGCACAAGGAAGGAATCACTAATTAATCAAAACGCCTGGGCCCATAATTTCCCCTCGTTTAAATTGGATTGTGTGAGTCAAAGGACGTAGTTTCTGTGTGCGGGTAAGTTGCGTGCATCGTGTGTGTGTGGGCATAGAGGCCGGTGCCTTTCCATGCTAATGAGGCTCTCAAAAGACTTCCTTAGTCATGGAGAAAGTAAAGAGCAAACACCAAAACGCCCAAAGGAGTCCCCATAAAAAAGTATTTGGAGGAAAATAAGAGGGCAATCATTTCATTAAATTTTAGCCAAAACTTTCTCTTGCTTTCTCCAATTGGGATGAAAAAGGAGAGTTAGTCGGGACTGGAGAGACTTTTTTGGCAGGAGGAATAGTGATTAGAGGGGCGTCTCCTTTGGACATTTTGAGTTATGTGAGCCAAAGAGTGTGACACTGAACTGAGGGTGTCAAATTAAATTCCTCTTATGGAGTGGAGGGAAAGTCACCTGAATCATGGATTTAACACCCGCCTTCCCCCCGTTGCCCCAGTAATTAATTGCTCTTTGCGGGTAGAAAAGGAGAAGGCCTGGAAGGATGCGAGAGCTTATGTGAGAGCGAGTGACGGGAAAGAAAGAAGTGGCGTGAGAATGAAATTCGTGAATAAAATCCCAAAGTGAAAGTCCCAAGGGAACTCTGGTCCGGAAATGAAGCCAGGGAATTATTCCTCATCATATCTTATTCATGAGGAGGGAATATGGAAATGGGGAAACCAAAATCAAACACAAAGTACTCCGGAATTAGAAGATGAAGGAGGGAGTGTTAGGAAGATTCAGCAGGAGTCGGAGAGAGATTTACATTTATTCACATGTCTCTAGAACAAACAAGACCCTCATGATGGGAGTTCCGACCTCATCCACCCATCATGTGAGCATGTGAAAGTGAAAATGGATTTGGATCGTTACATTTGGAGCGTGAAAGCGGGGAGAGAGGCAGTCAGGCATTGGATTTACTTGAAGGAATCCCAGTGTACACAATCAGCCCACATTTAGTTAAATACAAAAGACTTGGATCATCATCACACAACTTGATCAGCTCCCACTCCCCAGAAATACCCGACTTCTTTACGCATCCCTTCAGGGAAAAGCAACCAGCTTCACGAGAAAGATTCTCAGTGGTTGCGGACTCATTCTCTCTTCCTTTGTTTGCACTTCCAAGCTCATCGTCGCCACTTTTATAGAGGATTTGTACCCTATGTAACCAGCACATAAAAGTGTGGCTCGTGTATTATTTTGAATCCTACTGTGTACACAGCAGCGGGGAACCCTATGCCAGGATCATATTCAAACACACACACACACCTGACCAATCAGAGACTACTCTGTTACTTTAGCTTCGTATTTTCCTCATCTCCTACTGGCTTGACGTGACGAGTCCTTTGGACACTGACTAGTGTCCATCATAGGATCAATGGACTCCGGGTGAGGATGATGCGTGTGGTCATACGGAGGAGAAAGTGAGATGATGAGCCTAATTCACCAAGAAAGGAGAAAGTTCGGGTCGTTGTTCGCGTGTTCTAATAGGATCAGAAATGAGAAGGAAGATAAGGAAAAAACCGTTGAAGAGAGCATAAGGATCTGCTCGAAATATCTTTGTGAAGTGTGTGGGATGGTGAAGCTGTCGACAGATTTTCCGGGGAGAGAGTCGTTATGAGGATGTTGATGTTTCTTGGCACTGGAGTCCTTTCTATGCCAAGGGACCCGCAGTTGGCATCGCGGCCTAAGAGACTATAAGGAATATAATAAAAAGTGGAAGGAAATGGTTACAAATAACCAATCTTGGGCTAATGGCGAAGTTCTTGGTCGTCGTCGAGCTGAGCGTGTTGCAGAGTTACACAAGCCATTACACATGCCGGGAAGAAAGACTTTGGATCGGTAGCCAAGTTTACTCTTGTGTAGAATGCTCTCGGTTCTTCTAACTAAAATTCCTTGGTGTTAAATCGCTTTCTTTACTTGACAGGTCAATGTCAACAGCATCCCCAGCCTCATCTATTTACATTATCATTTTCAAAGACCCTGTTTACACTCCTTCCCTCAAGGAATCCTATCTGCCACACAAAAGTCAAGAGGAAGCGTCCTCCTCAATTTAGCAATCAGGCAGGGACAGGGAGTGATGAATTAAGTAACTGCGTCGTTCAAAGACTCACCATGACGTAGTGTCGCTGCATTTCGCCTTTCTCTTGAACCATTTTCTCACATTCTACCTTCAGACTAAGGAAAGCAAAAACGGAACAAAACTTGTATAGTAACTTATAACCTTGATTAAAGAATTAATTCTGCGCGCAACTCAAATTGGCACTTTAATCCTCTGCTCGAGGAAGAATCCTTCCAGGATGGGAACTTGTCGGCACTTTAATTCGGCGAGCTTGGTCGTCGACGTGAAAAGCCTCTTGAAATATTATGTATTAATTATGTCTTCCTTTCAGACCGCGGAATCAATACTTTGTGGGCACCCATAAGGACGAGGTTGAGTTCGGCTTCTTCAAACCATATATCCAACAACCTGCACCATTTCGTAATCCTGTCCTTTATTTTCGTGCTTCAACCAAATTAGTTATCAGGACATTAATTGCCTTATAATAGACCGCTTCATCCACTTTGCTCTCCTGTCGTCCTTGCCTAATGTTTCCTATACTACTTTCACCATAACTTTACCTAACTCATGCTCCTCTTAACCCACGCCAATCGAAATGGCTTCAAAGCATGGTGCTGCATAAGAGTTAATCACTTTCTCCATAGCCCTCCTTTCACTCTGAATTCTGGTCTATTATTCCCGTTTATTGGAAATTGTCCAACGGAATCATGTCACTTAACCACGAAATAATTCCTGACCGCGACTATGAGAAGGGCTCTCCCGCCCCGTACGAAAGTGCAGTATTAGAAGTAAATCCAGAAATTAGCCACGGATGAGTTAACTTTTCATTTCCGTTCGAAAGGAACATCACCACCACCGCCACCGCCCAACGAGGAGCGACCGCTCCTTACTAGGTGCGGAGCATCTATAACAGCCGGTAGAAGAGCTTGAGTGAGATTTTATGTCCGGGGAATGGAATGGATGTCACGGTTCATTCCATTTGGTTTGCCTTGTACTGCCAATTTGTTACCCCCTGTCCCTTGTTCCATGGAAACGATACATCATGGATGGAACGCTGTACATAATCCATTTTAATACACTCCTCACGCCGCCATGAATCCATTCCCAACTGGACTTTGGAGTAAACCTGCATCCAAGCAAATCCTCAGTAGCAAAGCTATGGAATGGAAACTTACAGATATTTAATGGAATGATTGGAACAGGACTGGAAATTGTTATTGGCTTGCTCAGCCGAGTATAAAGCCGAGTCAAGGCACACAGCGCTATTTGAAATGGAATGAAATGGAAAGAATCCATTATACGTCGTTTGATTATACCCATGAACAATTATACGAGCATTAGCACATACAAAAAGGCTTTAAAATGATTGAATTAAGTCTGTGCTATGAGTTATAAAACAAGTGTCTGAGAGAATTCAAATCCAACAACCAAAACTATGATCTTCCTTGGGAACGAGAGACACAGACGCCTCTGCGATTAAGAAGCTAAAAGACCACCCTCATCACGACTATACGATAAAGACGAAACTTTTTAATTTAAATGGAAGGGAATTGAATTAAATAAAAAATTTCAAGGTGAGCAAGGAGACCCCTTGTCCAATGCTCATTATCAACGCTCATTCCCTACTCATCAAGTCAGAGGAGCCTGACGACGGGCGGGCAGTGTACTGAATACCAGTGCCAAAAAGCTTGGATGCACTACTATACAATTAGCGTAGGGAAGGCGCCATTCTTCATTTGCCAAAAAAGAATTTTTCAACGCCAGGGTGCTTATCGTAAGTCAAGTGTGACTAAACGGTGTGGACGGAGAGAGGAATTGTTTAAGAAAGCTACAACGTGTTATTCACACACTCGACGCGTTAAAGTTCTAATCATGGTTTTCTATTGAGAAGAATTTGTTGTCGTCATGCTCATTCAATGTCAAGGGCAGGAAGAAAAGGAAGCTTCGGGCCATCGGCCCATGACCAAACTCATATGTGGAAAATTGTTGAAACTTTCCCAAAGGACATGGAGCGCACCACATTCCAGGAGTCATTTTCTCCATGCTTGACGGAAAAGAATAATATTCTTGATCATCATCATCGTGGTAGCGGCGGGAGTTGGGCAGGCAAGGCATTATGTGGAAGTCACCCCAAAGAAAACAACTGGAGGGGAACATTATTGTTTAGCCTAGAAAAACGGAGGATTTATTTATTTGGGCGTCTTATGGAATAATCGATAGTCCCTTCCCACCAACTGGTTCCAGCCGTCTTTCGTCTTTTCTAACAAATTGCTTTCTCCCTGCTGCTGCCCCTGCAACTCCCACTTCTGCACTTCTACTGGAAGTCTTCCTGAAGACCAGCATGTGAGAATATGAGGGGGAAGGCCATTCCCATCGTCCTTTTTATTTCTGGAGGCGGCTGTGTTCCATGATGGGGAAGATGATGATTATTTTTGAAATTAAGTCCAAGATTTCGGAGATTTTCCCTGTTGTGAGGCCTCCCCGCCTCCTCTCCTGAGAGATGATGGGAAGGCGGAATAGAGACGGACCAAGTCATGTAATAAATTGAACCACATAGTTTCACTTTCTCCGCCGAAATCCGATTATGAATTTTCTCGGGGTCTTTTTATATGCAAAAGGGAGAAAATCCAGTTCCGTTTCCCCTCTTGTGAGTGACTTAGGTGAGGGATTTTACTTTAGCATAAAATACTCGACTCCCACCTCGTCTGCCCGAGTTGGAAAGTTTCCAAAGAAAGGGGAAGATGGGCGATATTCTCACCCGGGTGAAAGCCCTTCCAATAAAATATCCTCTCCAACTCCAAGTCTCCTCTCTAGAGATCATAATAATAGCCTTAGCGATGAGTTATTAAAAGTTTCTTTTCACAAAGTAATTCCAACAAATTATTTCCACTACCAAAAGGAAAAAAAAACCAACTATAAATCCTACCCCACAAGATTCTTCCTCTTCTTTTCATTTTCATCTCCAAAAATAAGCTTTAACACGTCGTAAGTAAACTTTAGAAGAAAAAAGTTTTGAGGATGAGTCCCCAAAGTAGGTTCCCTACGAGGAGATTTAAGTCCTGAGCCCATTCCTCAATTATATAGCCTATGAATCCAAAACAAAAACACGGGAAAAGTATTGGATTGACGTGCCAAAGAACCAAAAGTCAAAACACAGAGATACCAATGATTATGAAACGGGAAGACTGGCATTCATTCTTTAGCCTGGCTTCATTCCTGCGGTTGGTGAATTTGCTTATCGTCGACCTACACGTCGCCGTCATGCTGTCGCGTGTTAGTTGGAGCGAATCTAAAATGTGTGGACGACGACACTCAATACGCCTTTATGAAGCGTTAGAATTTTTGCAGTAGTTTTGCAACTCAGTCATCGTTCGTCATCAGTGTCAAGCCATGCATGATGATGCGACTGTACAAATCTTCATCTCTCTCATCCTTTCATCTTCTCCATAGACCAAGTCCAATTTGTGTGTACACAAGGAAAATATATAAATCTTTTACTTTACGACCCACTTTTTCGCAAACATTCCCAAAAATGTCTCATTAGCTTTTGTCGTCGTAAAATGAGAGAAGCGAAAAAAGTTGGCAAATAAGCCAAAATAACTTGCCCACATTTTATTTCAGGAGTGGAGACTTGGGTTCGACTATACACGTTTACGTAGTTAAGGCCTCAACTACTGTGAACAAAAGTTTAATTTATTCTTCCTAATGGGACTTTGTACTTAAGATATTATTAGTCCCAGACCCCATTACCACACGAAATCCTTATCATGGACTGACACGGCATGCGAATTAAGGTTCTTGGCCCCATCACCCACACGCAGAATATGGACATGATGGAGGGGACGCCTTCCCTCCAAACTTCCTTTTGGTCACACTCACAAATAAATCCCCCCTACGTGATAATTAACACTTTCCACGGCTTATCTGGCGGCTCTTATGGAATGAGAATTAAAATTAAGTGGAAAAAGATCACAATGTTAGAGTCCTGCATTGGGGCCGAGGAGTGGATCAAATGGAGAAGATTCAGAGGAGTAATTGGGAAGACACGAGATTCATCACTCCTGCCTTCCGACGACAATGGGACTCGAGATTAATCATTTCAAATTCATTTTATTCCGTTAACCAACTCCATCAGACTTCAAATCTCCCTCGAGCGACGACACGACCAGGAGTAGTGATGGTTCCGCAGAGAACGCCAACGGATCTTGTAATAATCCCATCGTCATTCAATTAGGCAGAATAATATGACAATTTGCCAAAATTCATCTCAACGAGGAGGCTTCGAAGAGACATTTCCTCCTCGTTTTTCGCAATTATACGCAAAGAGCTTGGAGGCAGTGAGGCATAAACAAATGCTTAGGTGGAATAAATGAATGGCAAAAATAAGCGGATGAGAGTGCTGGTAAAAAATTACAGGGAGACTAATAATATGGAATTATCTGGAGGTGGATGAAGCAAAAGCATACACGGATAGAAAATGAACAAAGCAAACCAACTACAGGCCTGCAAAAAAAGAACAATAAAAAGAGATGAAAGATTAAAGAACTCACCATTACATAATGACGCTGAATCTCAATCTTTTCGCTAGCCAATTTCTCGCATTCTAACTTCAAACTGTAAATCATTATGAAAGCACAATTTAGTTTATCTTTTTTTATTCCGTGTGTTCGTATTCGTATATAACTCATAATCTAATCCTCCCGAATCTCCCATCTTGTTCCACTTTTTATCCAACTAAACGGAACAAACGGACCTCAGCCTCGGATCATACACTTTAGCTATCTAATACAAAATCTCTTCGATCTGATCTCTCATCCGTCCAGAAAATTACATCGTTTTAAATTCACTCTTCATCACTTCTCGGATGACTGGGCCTGTTTTAGATCTTTTTATCCTGCAGCACTATCAGAAGAAGTCTACCAGCTTCCCTTGGGAAATAATCATTCAGGAATAGCCGTGCAGTGATGCAAAGAGTGATTATATTAATTGAGATTTATTGAGACAATTAACTCCCAGTGTCCGATGAGAAACAATGACCAAGGACTCTCATATCAAATGCTCATCTTTGAGAATCGCACATGCAACAAATCCCGTTCAATTATTCCAACAACAGAGTTCCACCCATCGCATAATGTAACTTTAATGGAAGAAATTAATTGGAAGCTTTAGCTGTTAATTTAATTTGGCAAACAAGTAATTGCAGTCTGGGAGCGACGTTGGCACCTTCGATTCCTATCCACGCACAACCACAAACAGGATAAAAAAAAATACATAATTACAGAAATACAATAAAAACGGTAATTGCAAAGGGCTTGAATTATTGGCAATCTGGATTATCATCAGGTAGAAAACGTGAGATAATTGACGCTTTATTATTCTTTGTCAGAGAAAATTCCCTCACGATGACCTGATTCCAATATTACTCTTTGTTACTTTGATTGGAGCCGTGGCGGAACACCGGCCCACGCCATGATGTTTCCATTGTGGCAAAGAACCTTAATTTGTTTTTCGCATTTCTGCACTCCAAACACTTAGAGGGGGGAAGTGTTTGGTCGTATTTGAGTAAGACATTTGTTCCCACTGGCGTTGTTGGAATCAAAAGTGAGTATAATGGAGTTTCAGGGGAGTGGACTTTAATTCGGAGTGAATTTATAACTTGACATGGAGGGAGTGTATGCTAATCGATGGATTTGTCGTGACCAAACTAAGAAAACGAATCTACGAGATTAGCATCTCTTCAACAAGATTATCCTTCTCGCCTCCAATGTAACACATAGCTCTCCCTTGGAAAAGGACTTGCTCATCCAAATCCATTTCCAACTTGTTCCTCACAAGAAACGCCGCCGACAAAAGATTTTTATGTATTTTTTAAAATATTTTAAAACCTGTATTCCCTACGTATTCTGATCGTCAACTCCAAGTCCAGTTTCTATTCCTTTGCATTGTAGTTGTTGTTGCTCAATAAACTCATGAAGTTTCAAGTAGGGATCACTTGAAGAAGAAACAAAACGTGTTATGGTCACCATTTAATTGCCACTTAATCCTGTAAAAGACCATTACAAAAGACGGCGTTCTCATTTGATTGGCGTTAATGACTCCTTTGTAGGTTTTAAAACTGGAATTCTCCACAGTTACAAAGGCATAGCTTCATTTCTTAAAGCACAAGAGAGAATAGACAAAACAAAAAATTAATTGCTAGATACGAGTAATTTAGCCCTCCTCGGCCGGCTTAGTAATGTGCTCATATTGAATTTTTAATTGGAAAATAATGGAATCATAATGGTAATAGCGGGAGCATTAGAAACCCCAACTCCAAATTACCGCATGCGTCCGTCCATAATAATAATCAAAGAGGATTTATAACTGGAATATAATAGCATATTTCCTCGCATCCTTATTTCAATCGTTAATCAATTGAAGTGTGTGGGATGCTTTCCAATAATTCTGGTGGTGCCTCTCTTGTTCATTTTGAATCCGATGATTTACAAGTCACGAATACTTGTTAATCGAAACACAAAAAGGACGCGGAACGAATTGATTGATTGATTACTCAAAGTCACGATGTGCCACACTTGAGTTTGTGGTGTGGCAGTGGTACACTGCTCCAACGTACACGAATGTATTCCAACAACCTTACCACTGCCGCCAAGTTACAGCCTGACGACATCATTCCAACGATTGGAAACACTATCTCTCTCATCTGTTAATTTCATTAATGCCTCAACCTCGTTCGATACTGCTACATGCATCTTTCACGATTGATTTTATAATCATTGGGATGATATATTGACAAACTAAATAACATTTTTGCATCTAAAAACTAATTCTAATTGCAGTTGCCAATCAACCATCCTGCATTCCGATCAATTTATTACAGAGGAATCCACTTTTAATCCCTTTTTCAATCAAATGGCGACATTGTTCCCGGGGTTGTCGTGTGTGATATGTAGCGTGATTTCATGACTTGGACTGATGCCTGCCACTTTTCCATTGTTTTTTATCTCTATTATTCCCACTTTGCATTTTGGTAGACACATCCACACGAAGGAGAATTTCACGTAGGATCAGGATGACTATCACGATGAGGAAAATTGACTACTCGCCATCAATTAAATTGTCAGCCTTCATTGGATAATATTTCGTGATTGAAACTAATGCATTACACATTGTGTGGTCATTGACCTTCTTTCAAATGAACAACTTGGATTTGGCATTGAAACAATGTGCGGAGTGGAGGCTCGATGATGATGTGCATAATCTAGTCGAGTCCGAGGCGATCCTTTAAATCAGCCTGAATTAAAAATGTGGTCAGTTGCCCTCGGCTAGACCGGGTCCGGTTCATCATCCAAAAAAGATTTTAAATCTAAATGCAATTTATATCATCGAGATGATCTTCGAATCAATCCCAACCAGCAGGATCACGGGCTTGGTAGAACTTACAAATTGCTATTTACACAACCGAGCCCTAATCATCCCAAAAAGGTCATAATTTCAACCTGCCACCAAAATGCACACTTGGAGCCATCATCATCGGGAAGTCGGAGCAGTCTTATGGAACGCGAGAGAGTCTAATAACCCGCTGCTCTTTGAGAAGCATGACTATAGTTTATTGCAGATCGTTAGCTAATTTTCTTCTCGTTTTTCCATGCCCGCCTTTAATGAGTATGCATGACTAGTGTCCAACGGGAAAACAGTTCAAGCCCGTCGTGTTGACTAGTTAATTTCTAATGAGATATGAATAATGCATCCTAATGACAAGAACGACGAGAAAGATCAACTCTCCTAATAAATTCTGCAACCAAGAAGAGTGTGTAACCCAACCCCGTAATGGAATTTACCTTGGACTCCTAATTAGTATTCAAAGCACATGGAATTAGCCAGTAGTAGTTCCAGTGTAAAGAGGAAGGAGGGGCAGGTTCTTTCTAATGGGCTCCGCTCTATGCTCACATTTCATTTACTCCCGCTAAAAAAAACCAGTGAAAATCTGGAGTCATAAAAGGTGTCAAAACTTTATCATTTCAATCATTCCACAAACGATGCAAACGAGGGGAATCCGCAAGTAAAACGTTATGAATGTGGAGACCATTTTTTATGTTTAAGTGGCCAAAGTGCTACCGTGAGTTGCTTTACTAATTTTGTAAAACGATGATTCTTGGAAACAATGATCTTTCATTAGGAAAACAAACAAGCATGTGAGAAGCATTGATGATTATGGGATAGGCGGATGGATGGATGTAATAATTTACTAAACACTTTGAAAAACGAAGATAAAAGTCAACAAACCTGTTTCAATTGTCACCGGGTTTATGTTTTATGTTCTATTATTCCCTACAAAACCGGTTATATGAAGAAGACGAATGCGCAGTAATTCCCACTGACAAGAACAAAAATAATTTCTGTTTCCCTAAAGGATCATTAATTAGCAACTTTTTGGCAACGGGTTTGATAGGGTCCAAATCGCATACATAAATGCACATGTTGAATACGCACACACTCTGCTCATCAATTCAATTCAAACAGGTCAAAAAGCGCTAAGCGTAATAAATTTCTTCTGCTCGAAGCACGTAGTTAATAACCATAATGGAAGCTAATGGAACGTTGCCTTAAGCAGAATTCAGAGAGTGTTGTAGCCTATCACATGACAAGGTGTATGCATCATTTTTGCAATGTTGCAATTGGTTAGCCGTAATAGGACTTGACATTTGGCTAAGATGGCTTTGCCGTGTATTAAGAATTATGCTAAGGCTTAAGATGACAGAAGAAGATTTGAAGCCGAGATTAATGCAAAGGTTTTCAATAAGTGGTCTGCTGTCGTGTTTGATGGGAAATTGGATAAGGAAGACATGAGGCTTTCGACTAAAGGACTCCTGAGAAGCATTTTAATGTCAACATGACAAACATGTTAAGTTCATCTTCTTTCAAAACCTTTTGGTTTAAGGCCAGATTACATTACGACCAAAGCCACTTTTGGAAATGAACGGGAATATCATCGACCAAAAGGAGATCAGCATTAATTTCAGAAATTAAAGACGATTTAGGATTAGAATGAACTATTTAACTAATAATAGAAATGACCGATTTCATCCCTTGGAGGCTTAAATAGCGCATGACTTGTACTATGAAAGGATAAAATGCCATAATTACAACTCCTTTTCTGCAATGAAGACGCTGATCTCAAAACACCACGTCATCAATCATTGAAGAACAATTGCAATTTGACTTACAAAAAAACCCAATGTCCTCCTACGGTAAATTAAGATTTTCACCTGCGAGAGCCTCATTAAAATGTAAACCACCATCAACAGAATCGGCAACTCGGTTGGATTAATTGCCCATGCTAATATCCAACTAGTAATTACCTTCTGTTTAACTAATGAAAATCGTGCCTCAAACTCAGTTTGTTTTATTTTTTATGGTCCTTAAGAGCAGTCGACGGTCGTCCTTTCATTCCATCTTATTGAGAAATGAAACATTAAATAAATCCTTTTGTGAAACAGCGACGCTTAAGGACATCATCATCCCCACTGAAATCTCACTTTAGCCATAGACAGAGTGCCCTTAATTATCTCCATAAAGTCTCACTAATGAAACCACAACGGTGGCATCCTTGACACAACAAGCACAAGACAAGGGAACTCTTCGCTGCGGGTTTGTTCTTGGACTCATTTGCAAAATACTTGTGATAATGATGTGGGAAAAATTTGCGCTGAAATTGGTTATAAGTGATGATGATGATGGGATTAGATTCTTATCCTTATTCAGGTTGTAAGTGTGCAGTTGGTGTGTTTGGAAATGGATGTAGTGGATGAATGGATTCTCATTAATTCGAACCAAAATTGGAAATGAGTCTTGATGGTGGTGGTGATTCCGTGTCGTGTCACGGTGGGAACATAATGGCCAACCTCAAAGACCGAGTGTTGCCTAGGAGATTAGCCTCTTTCCTCATTTACAATTATGATTGAGGGAGGCTGGAGCTGAAGTGATGTGGAACTAATTTCATCTCTACAGGATTCTGCCCCGCTGCCCCTTAATACGATCATCATCCTACTAAAGCTCCGAATGCATTGCACCCTCCTTATCATAATTGAACTGAAAACAATGATCATAAAGTGAGGCTCCTTCTAATCTACATAGAAATCTATCCCAATCTCAACCTAAAGCGCGTATTTCCTATCCATCTTTAGTTCTTTAGTGAAGTAGGTTTAGTAACAGGCCCAGTCAATCGAAGAGTGCGAAGAGAAATTAGCTTTCCCACAAGGTGTGATTAGGAAGATGATGATCCCATTGTTTAATTTCATTTAACTATTATTCCCCACGGACGAGGAGCTCATTGTCAATATTCATGTTGTCTTCCTACGCACCGAGTCACTCCCGGTGACATGGTTTCCCTGAGAAAGCGAACATGGACAGGAGAATGGGGATTTATGTTCTCTATCCTCGCAATATGCACGACCACCACTCGCCATTCCTGGCAGCGAAGGTGTCGTGCGGTGATGCGTCGTAAACAATATTCTCGCGTATGGGAGGACTCTTTTTTAACGTGCCAAATTGAGTGCGCGGTATAATAATTAAATTTAAGAAGCATGCTTTAATAGTTATTATGGCTTCGCTCCTTCCAAAAAAGAAGTTACAAATTCTTTTCAATGATTCTCTTTTGGTAAAGTGCAGTTAATAAAATTAAAGCACGCTTCCAAGTTTATGATATGAGGAATAAAAGGATGACTCACTTGTGATACTGGGCTTGGAGGAAGTTAAATTCCTCTTTGATCCGGTCACAGTTCTCGCCCACTGTGAATTTAAACGGTTGTCCAGCCTGAGGTGGCCCCTAATGTCAACAAAGACAAAATTTAATTTATTTTAACAATGAGTATAAGCCAAAGTGACATGCGTACAAGAGTTCTCACGAAGAATGGGGCTTCAGTCCCATCCATAATCCTAATGCAGACGTGTGTAATTACGTAACAATACCACCTGACACGTAGAATCGGATGAGGAATGGAATTATGAAAATTAATTTTTATAAATGGCGTATCCTTTTTAAATCGGGAGGTGAGGCTGATATGCTACTCTCCTTATAAGAACATGAGCCATGGGTTTCGTATTTCAAAATTACGAGCGCCGAATGTCAGCATTTCTAATTGGAAGGGGATTATTTATATGAGTTCTTTTTCAAATTACTTTGAGGAGTGGAGCATGAATGACAGAGTATGTGGAACGGTGTATAAATGATTAAAATATGAAATTATGGAGGGATGAAATCGAGATTCCTTCCAGCAGTAGGATTTTGATTGAAGGGATTCTGGAGTGATGCTGGATAATAAACTCCTCTCAAATCTTCATTTCCCAAATGGACAAGCTAATCTAATCCAAGGATCCTAATCCAGTTTCCATCAACATCATCCCCGGCAATATCTAAAAAAAAATCGGGATGAAGAAATCAGATCATCACCCTGGAAATGTATTTTTCGGGTCCTCCTTTCCCTTCTGCTCCATGTGTGGTTTATCCCTCTATCTGTGAATATTTCATGACTGTGCTCCAAAAACATTTTGAAAAGTGGTTTCTGAAGGGGATTAACGGCATGAATCGCTTCATTAAAATGCAGAACGAAATTATCCTCAATTTTTGAGAGCGTTGTGTATAAAGTCTTTATGAATGGAAAAAGTGAAAAGGGTAACAACCTAAGCGCCAAAAAATCTATCGTGTTTGTCATAAAGTCTTGAGAGAGCAGAGCTATTGAAGGGTTTGTATCCTTGATTACTATTATTATGATAATGCCTCATCTCCAGTTCTTACAGGCAACTAAATAAACATGGTTCCTCCCTACCCTTCTGCAGATGCGTCCAAGGGTACTGGGCCTTTGATACAAAACCATGGTGCTGGAGTGCATAGAATAAAAATCGTCGTTCAATGCATGGAATCCTTGAAAGATGAATGAGAAAAGGTGAATTCCCTAATGGGCTTGGACTACTATGGCCGTGTATAAGCTTGGAAAGCGGAGCAAGGATCCGAGCGGAATCCATCCGAAAAATAAATGTTCCGATACATTTAAGTCCTTTGGCTCCATTGTTACGAGGAAATAAGAAGAGGGTGGTGGTGGGTTCGTATTCGTCGTCTTTTCAAGTTTTGAATTCCTCCGCCGAGTTAAGCCACCCTTGAGTAAATATTAAACAGAAGCTTGGATCTCAGAGACCAGTTCGTCATCCTGCGTCTGATGACTTCCTTCCCCTCCACTTAGACATTATCCGCTTAATGGTCGGGTATCAAATCCTAACTGGACGCTCCACTCTGCGGCTGGAACCTTAAATCCTTCTAAATCCAGAAGGAAATGAACTTTCCCCTATCACTTCCCTACACTCGTCATAAAATCTGCCCACTGGAAATCCAAATGAGACTGGACACGAGAAACAAACGGTGTCCACCATAAACCAAAGCAGTGCAGTAAATAGAATGTATATTTGGATTTATACAGCTGAAAAGAAAACTTACAGGATGACGAGCAGCAGCGGCATTCATTGCTGCTGGGTACATTTTACATTCCACTGGAGCATCAAACGGTTAATCTCAAATTGTCAACAAAGTTTCCAGTTGACGGATCCTGTAACAAAGTCCAATTAATTCCAGCGCCGGGGTTAATCGAAAATGTGTCATACTGGAACAACCAGCAAAATATTTTTACATCGTGGGGGCATAAATGGAAGTAGGCGTTAGGCGCAGGCGTCACAATGTCAACATTAATGGTAGGAGGCAACAATTAAAAAACAGAATGGATGGACTCGTGTGTAATAAAGCCGCAGTATAGTTTAGAAACCAGTTAGGATTAAAATCAAAGACTCAAATTTATTTACTTTCTCACGAATCAACTCCACTTCAATTAATTTTATCGTCTCTTGAATGCTGATGAGGGTCTGCACAGATTTACTCAAGAAAACGAAACCTTGGGATAGGAATGGAGGGGCCTGATTGGAACAAAATATGTTCCTAATCCTTGCAATTAAATTGTAAAGTTTTTCCAAAAGACCAGAAAGCGAGGAGACATTCTCGGAGAGCTCATTTCCTCGGAGGGAGTAATGGATGCCGGGTTTGAAAGTTTTGGAAACAATTTGGCGTGTGTTTGTGTTGGGGTGGATCTGTTCCTGGCTGGGTGGGTGTGACTTTTAGACGCTTTTACCTCAGTTCCCGCAAGTGTAGTTTCCAACTTGTCCTAATTTATAGGTTAGGTTCTAGTCCAAAAAGATCAAGTTTTCCCTGTGGTTTCGAACAAACGAAGTTGAAGGGTTCTTTGCCTCCTTGCTCCTCTTTCTATTAGCAATTAAGTACACCGCACTAAATGTCGGGATTAATTTTACACTCAATGAGCTTCCTTCCAAAAGTTTCCTTTGCTTTCGTCTTCGTGGAGCAGCGTTGGTCCTGGTGGCCGTGGTGGGTGCCAAAGATGCAAAGGAAGTTGTTGGATGTCTTCCGAGTAACTAAAAGAACTTTTTGACTTGATTGAATAATGAGAAGGGCTATGAAAGTTGATGGTGGAAGAGGCTAAAGGGTGAAAATCCAAGTTAAGTTTCCAGTGTTCTTTCCAAGAGGAATGATGAAGAGGGCCTCCGCTTCTTTGGAGCAGAAGTGTTTTCCTTGGCGTCAGATCAAAGTATTATTGGCTAATAACAAAGTCCAACTTCCAACAACGCAAGCACTTATGAAATCCACTGTATTACTCCACGCTGCCGTCGGGTTGTTTGCCAAGAGCCAAAAAATCTAATATGCAGAACACAAACACAAGAAACTTCACGGGACTTTTGGAAATTAATGTTCTTCGAAATGATGAGCAGGTTGGGAGCTTATTTCTCACTTATTTAACAAACAACGACACAAACAACAACCCGCTTGAGTAAACGACTTTTTTCCTTTTCTTGTTCTCCCTGTGTAAATGGAAGCTCAAAAGGATTTTCTTGAATTAATTGGCGTGGTTGACTCGCTGATTTTTTTTTCTTGTTGAATAAACACAAGACGAGCCAAGTTGCTTCTCAGCTTCTTGAAAAGACTGGCTGGGATGACTTCTTTCGTGTTTGTTGTGATTAAATAAAATGTGGTGGCTACTAAAAAAAGGATGAAGTATGAGTTTGTATTTGACTTTAAACTTTATTAAGCTGGCTGCTTCTGACACTTCCTTCGTCGGATGTGATCCTCGTCTCTAAAAATAAAGAAGAAATGGGATTATAGGCCTTGCTGAGGGGAAGATAATTTTTCATGGTTTTGAAACAATGAAGATTTGCAAATTTATGCTAAACTGCGGAGATATCCATTTTTCGCCTTGAGAATTCTGCGGTTTCTAACCGCAAGAAAAGTAGAAACAAGAATGACGCCGTCTTGGAGGCTTGGAGGATTATGGCTATGCACTCGTGTACCTTTCATACGTATCACGACGTATAGCCGAATCAAGTTATTATAATTATCTCCACTACGTCCAACAATAACAGATGACGACAAGTTTTGAGCCAATCCGAGTTATGTTTCCAACTTTTTCTTGGCGGTAATGGTTGAATTTGCAAGAACGAAATGTGGTTAGACTCCTCCGTCTTATATTAACTTACGTTCCGTTATTACTGTTTAGTTATACCACCTTACCACAAACAGTGGTTTCCACATTTCGGTTTTGGGATCCTATTATATTAGAAAAGAAGACGAAAAAGTTAAAGAAAAAGTCATATAAGTTGACCACTTCTAGATACTATCCATGGTAGCTCAACTCTGCAAGACCCTGGAGTTTTTTTTTGCCCTAACCCACCTGAGGCCAAACCACATTTTGCAGTGGCGCCAGAAATTGCAATAAATGCAATGGAAAATG